>CANXYC011746610.1:0-13153 GCA_948193065.1 Aleurites moluccanus
AATCTTATGTTTAAAATGGTGAAACCTAGCCATCCATCCATCCATCTTTCATACTTTTATGCCATTGGTTAATCAAAGTCAATATTGATGGCTTAAGGATACATTTGCCCCACCAAATCTAAAACCAAAGTCAATAATCCAATGTATTGTGCTTAAGATAGCAAATTTGCAACCTACTGATCCAACTGTCCATTTCTTCATCATTTGATCCAATGGCTAGATTTAATTAAGCATAAACTAATATCATAAGGTTGCATACATAGTATAATTCCATACCTCAAAGGAAAAGACCATAATGCCCTTAATTCAACCGAAGCACCTCAATTGAGGAGCTTACCCAGTATAATTTTCAATTGGGTTTATTTTTCTATCAAATCTTCAAATAAACTAAATAATATCATTTGCATTCCCTTAAATCCTTTTCTACCTTTAAATATTGTGTTAATTCCATAAGAACTCGAAGGGCTGCGAAATGATTATTTTGCCCCCAGTTCACAAAATTTCAAGTTTCTTCCAATTTCTTCCTAACAGCCTTTGATGTACTTTTACATGTGTAAAACTGTCTAAAACATGCATATTCATTCAATTTAAGCATCAACATGCATCATACATAACATATAAGTAAACACAGAATCCCCTTAGGTTTGCCCTTTTTAAGCTAATATTCTAAGCCTTTAAGCTTGGGTGTTACAGACCTGAATACCCTGTTCATCAAATCCATAAAAGCAGCCGGTGTATTGTTCTACCCGAATGGCAACACCAAAAACTCATAATGCCCATATCGGGTCCTGAAAGCAGTCTTAGGTATATCACCCTTCTTAATCATCAACTGGTGATACCCAAACCTCAGATCTATCTTCGAAAAATGGCTAGCACCCTGCAGCTGATCAAATAAGTCATTTATCTGAGGCAATGGATACTTGTTTTTCACTGTCACCCTATTCAGCTGTCTATAATCTATACACATCCTCAATGAGCCATCTTTTTTCCTTACAAACAGTACCGGTGTACCCCAAGGAGAACCACTCGGTCTAATTAACCCTCTATCCAATAGCTCCTGTAACTACACCTTCAATTCTTTCAGTTCTGCTGGAGCCATTTTGTATGGAGGGATAAATATAGGGTCAGTGCCTGCATGCACCTCAATCTCAAACTCAATCTCCCTATCAGGGGGCAATCCTGGAAACTCCTCAGAAAATATATCAGGAAACTTCTAAACTACCGGTAGCTAATCAAGCTGTACAGAAGACCTCTGTACATCTACCACATGTGCTAAATAGGTTGAACACCCTTTCCCAATCATCCTCCTAGCCTAGATAGTAGAAACTAGATTAACCTGAAATTCCCGAATATCACCTTGAAACTCAAACTCTGGCTACCCCTCAGGCTGAAACCTAACCCTCTTCCGATAACAATCTATAACCGCTCGGTGCCTCGTAAGCCAATTCATACCCAAAATAACATCTAGCTCTAACACAGGCAACTCAATCAAATCAGCACGTAAGATGTTATCATCAATCTCAACCACATAGTCAGGATAGTAATAATTAACATCAACACTATCACCCATAGGAGTAGCAATCATCAAAGGAACATCTAACAATCTCCTTTCCTTATTCAATTTAGGTGTAAAATATGGTCACACAAAAGAGTGAGTAGCACCAGAATTGAATAAGGCATCTGCAATCTCATTCTGAATGAAGATAGTACCTGTAACCACATTGTCTGATCTCTGGTCCTTTTAGGTGTTGACTGCAAACACTCTGCCCTGACCCCTACCAGCTGGAGCCTGACTACCACTGGGAGCCTATCCTCCCCTACCTCTGTCTCTGCCTGTAGCCTTTCTACCAATATTCTGACTCGCCTGAACCACTGGCTGAGAAACCGTAACAGATGGCTGCTAATCAGCCCTCAATGGACACTTATTAGCATAATGGACCTGCTGGCCACAACTTAGACAATTACCAGTCTGTCTCCAACACTCCCCTTTGTGCCTTAGACCACAAAACCCACAACTGGGAATGCTAGGTGTTTGTGCAGCTGGTCTCAAAGAACCCTGAGAGTATATAGGTGCTGACTGAACCACAGGTGGTCCCCTAGTCTGAATCCTCCTCCTCTGACTACTAGCAGATGATCTTTCATCAAACCGTGGCACTGGCTCTGTCTGCCTAGGATGGGAGCTGCTCTCCCCCCTCCTAACCTGTGATCCTGGACCCCCTTTCCTCTTTTGGTCCCTCTTAGCTCTCTCAGCCTTATACTTTTCTTCCATTTGGGTGGCCTTATCAATCACTGTCATCAAGGAAGAAAACTCAGTAGCCAGTAAAGCATTATGTAATGCAGTATGAAGACCTCTCCGAAACCTACTAATCAGATCAGCCTCTGTAGGTATAATATGAGTAGCATACCTACTTAACCTGATAAACTCCTTTATGTACTCCTCAACAGACCTATTGCCCTGCTCTAATTGCTCAAACTGAATAAGATTTTGGGTCTTCACTCCCTCAGTAATGAACTCATCAATAAGACACTGTCAAAACTCAGCCTATGAAGGTGGATGCTCACCATAAAGTCTGGGCTCCATCCCCCTAGAAAACCAGGTCCATGCCTTACCCTTCAGTAATAGTCCAACCAGTTCAACTGCTCTCAACTCAGAACATGGTAGTCTCCTCACTATCTTTTCTACCTCCTTTAAGAAATCCACATGATCAGTGCCTCTGTCTCCACTGAACTCAGGCAAGTTTAGCTTCAGGAAGCTAAACATCGATATACCACCCTCCTCTATCACTCTCCGACCTCCTTGTATAGCAGGCTCCCTCTGAACCCCTACTGGCTGCACAGGAGACGGTACCACTGGAACTGCCTCTGGTACTACAGGTGGAGGCACTACTACTGGAGCTGGTGGTGGGGATACATGCTGATGCTCCAGTCTCAAATCAGCCATCTCTCTCCGTAACTCCATCAATCCCCTTATCATCTCTACTCTCTAAGGGTCATCGCCCCTCTCTGAATCCTCTGAAGTCCGTCGGGATCTAGACGAATACTCTGATACTGTAATCTCTCTCACCAATGACTCATTGGAGGCAAACTCTGCCTCCCGGGTATCTCTATCTCTATCGTCAAACATCTCTGTAATTTGTCAGGAAAAATGAAAACATATTTAGAAAATGACAGAAACACAAAATAATAACATATAACAGACGATAATAGCAAAGGACGACAAAGGAAATCCTATGCTCCATGGTATACTTAATTCTACCCCATTCTGTACTTAGTCACTATTCCTCTGTAATTTAGGTACTATTCATTTGTAACCTAAATTCCACTATTTGTAACCTAGAGCTTTGATCGCAATGGTCCTAGGACATGGGAGATGCCAATGGCGATCGGCACCCGTAGAACCCAGTATCACATGCACAATCTATTAACCACAATATATTATTCATTTTACTTAATTACCATCCATACTGATATTCTGTAATTTATTCTGTAATTTACTGCATTTGGCTATAAGAATCCATATATCATATCATATAATCATCATATAACTCATATATCATCAAGTATCATATATACATGTTCATTTCCTAGCTAACCCATACATACCCCATGGAGCAGCTAGATTATGAACATCAAAATAATAATACAAATCAGAATATATATATCAGTAATGTTGGTAGAAATTCCCAGATGACAAAAGATAAGATTTTGCACTCTACTCCTCTCCTGAAATGGGTAATCAAAGAAAAGGTGAGTATATAAGATACTCAGTGAATCTATATGCATCAATAATAAAACAGTAGGTAGCAATGAAGTAATGGTATCAATAAGTCGAATAACAGTATACAGAATTTGTAATAGGTCATAGTATAGCCAAAGAATACAGTACAGGCTCGGTATCATATGGAAAGATAGATAAAGGGATGGACTATATGAAATCATACAATTTCACTTGTAATCAGTATGGACCATATGTGAACATATAAGTCTCCAGTAGCATATCAATATCAATGAGCATAAGACTGATCGGGTCTTATGGCTAGGACCATAACCCCTCCTAACTAGGGCATTAGTAATACAATGTGCACATCGCCGACAGTATTTTCCCACTACCTTGTCGGATCAGTAGCTCTGTAAAGCCACATTAGGATTAATATCAAGGAACAACATATCAATGGATACCATTATGCAACAATGGCATCCTCCATATCAATAAACTCAATATCAGTCAATCAAGTATCAATAAGATCAATGGCAATGCTATTGGTAACATATAACCAATGACAAATGGTTTGGCAATTAAGAAAGTTATGGAACAAAAGTTGGCTCGGCAAAGGAAAACGATAGGCCAATTGGCAAGTCAATGTCGCTGGCGACAATGTCATTCAAATGGTAGGCCTATGGAATGCAAACAATAGGCCAAAGACAAAATAAGCTAGGCATTTCATCAAACACATGGTGGGCATACAATGGCAAGTCAATAGGTTAGGTTAGGGTGCAAAATTGACTTGCCTAATTCAACCAACAACAAGCCACATTTGCAATTATATATTAGGCATCAAGGAAACAATATTAAACATCAAATGAGGTCAAATTGCCTATGAAAATCATGAAGAAAATGAGAAAAATATAAGGGCAATGAATAGTACAAGTGGTTCGACCAAACATGTGCTTTCACACTAAGTTTTCAATTTCAATTTCAATACAAATGGCACGTTAAAGGATGCATATAAGACTCACCTAAACTTTCAAATAGCTTTGGAAAGTCTAATTCCACCCAAATTCACCAATTGAGCTATAAGGCACACCTTTGCCAAAACTTAAATTCTACACCAAACCAATCCTCAATTAGTTACCTATTACCATCCAATTAATATATTCTAACATCAATTAACACTAACTAACACTAATTCAAATAGCTAAGTTACACAACATCCATTTGGTTTAGAAATTTAGGGATTTCTATCAATTTGCATCAATTGATGCAATCTAACTAAAAACCCATCTAATTCAGCCTAAATATCATCTAATTAAACCGTTAAAACCAACAAACTATATTCTTACCTCAAGGTGGTGCTATTGCTCAAATGATGATGGAGTTCTTCCTTGAATTCCTTTGTCCTTTCAAGCAATCTAATGGTGGCAAATGATAAAATAATAATCAAACTCAATTTTTCTATGAATTTCTCTTAAGTAATTTGATGAGAAATGAAGAAATGAGATGAAGAATGAAGGTGAAAATGGTTCGGCTATGGAGAAGAAGAAAAAGAAGATAATGGAAATGTTCTAAGTGTTGAATAAATAGAAAAATCACTTAGGCAAATTACAACTAACTCCTCCAACTTTCATATATCACACTTTGGTCCAAATTCTTTTGTAATTTATATTGTCAATTCTGTTAGGATTTAGATTCCAAAATGGGGAGTCAATAAGCTTATTTTAATTTATACTTATTTATAAAAATGGTTTCAAAGTCATTTATAACTCCGATGATCAATTTTTACTATTCACCTTAAACTTCCTTTTATTTACGTTTTTGCCATTGGTTACTTTTTCAGTGTTCCTAAATGATTTTCACTTCTTTATTTTTACCAAAATTACACATGCATTATAGTGATCTTTTACCTCCAGGTCAACTTCAGAAATTCTTATGTTGACCGGACTGCTAATTTCTCGGCAGTGCTCCTGACACCGTTGCTTTCCGAAAAAGTAACTAGTTCGCTTTCTAACTGTGTCTTTAAAATTATTTCCCATCATTTCAGGACTTTTCAACCACATATTGAGAACTAATTCATGCATATATGTTAGAACTTTCTAGGGTATTACAATTATATGGAAAAAAATGCATATCTCCAATATATTAAGTGGAACCTGGGGATAAATAGATCGAAGGCCCAGATTTGATCAGAGTAACTATGGAGAAAGTGTCAATTATTAGAGAAAGGATGAAGACAACTTTTAGTCGGCAAAAGAGTTATGTGGATCCAAAGCGAAGAGATTTACAGTTAGCTATCGGCGACCACGTATTCCTGAAAATTTCTCCAATGAAAGGAGTCATACGATTCAGCAAAAAAGAAAAGCTTTCACCAAGGTATTTGGGACCATTTGAGATACTGGATAAAGTGGGGAATGTATCTTATCGCTTAGCTCTTCCTCTGAGCTTAAGCCATGTTCATCTAGTATTTCACATATTCATGCTGCGGAAGTACCTATCAGATCCGTCCCATGTGCTCCAGGCACAAGTTATCGAAGTAGATGGAGACTTATCATATGAAGAAGTGTCAGTCAGAATAGTAGATCGACAAGTAAGGAAGCTGAGGAATAAAGAAATTCCTATGGTGAAAGTGTAATGGAGAAACTATAGTATTGAGGAGTGCACGTGGGAAAGTGAAGCCGATATGCGACGGAGATATCCACAGCTGTTTCAATGCTAAGGTTAGTAATTTAAAATTCGAGGACAAATTTTTCTGAAGGGGTGTAGAATGTAATAACCCTAACCGAAAGTTAAAACAATTTAAGCGTAGTTACGAGAAACGAATATTGGTACGCGCTTTTTCATAAATTCTAGGAAATGTATTATTTAGAATTGATTATGGATAACTTAATTAGGTAGTATGGCAGCCTAAAAAAAAAAATTGGGAGATTAAATGGAATTATAAAGAATGTTAATTAATTAAATCAATTAAAAGACTTAAAAGGAAAACTTACAGAACCTAGGTTTAAACATTCTTCAGTATTCGATTTTTAATAAATTCTAAAGCAATCTTTTGTCCAATTTTTTTTTACATACAAAAAATTTGATGAATAATAGATGAGTTAAAAATAGAATTAAGTGAAATTAATAAAATTTAAATGCTTAAATAGAGAAGTAAATGAGATAGAAGAATAAAAAGAATAAAATGACAATTTTATAAATTTTGAGAAAATGGTCAAAATTTTACCAATAATTAAAATAAATAAAAATAAATAATAATAAATTCGGCTAGGTGGATGGACAAGTGGTTTAATCTCCACCAAATTAATTTATTTTATTTCATCCAAATTAATATAGACACAATCAAGGGTAGATTAATTTTCTTTTCATTTTTTTGTTCAAAATTTCTTTTCTTAAATTCTAATTGGTTATTAATTTTTATAAATAAATAATTAGGTATAATTATCACCATCTTCTTCTTCCTTTTCCCTTGGCCGGAATCCCACCATAAAATTCTCCAAAATTTTATTTCACCATACACAACTTAAATCATTCTCCAACTTTATCCAATCTTCACATCATCACCTTCAAACCTCTCTACTTCATCAAAATTGGTAGATAGTTGAGGAAATTATTCAAAGGGCTTCAAGAGGTAAAATATTTAACTAGTTCTATAATGTGATTTAATGAGTTTTAATTTTAATTTGGAGGTTTCATTAGTGAAAGAAAGTAGGATTAGAAGTAAATCTTTAGAAATTAGAAATTTCCTGTGACTTTATAGAATATTGGGACTGAGTTTTCATACCCTTAAGTTTGAAATTTGAAGATTCTTAAAACATGAAAGTTGTAGCTTTAATGTCTAGATTAATTGTCTTTAAGGAAGTTTTGTCAAATTTTTATTATGTTCAGAGATATAGACCACTGAGTATGGATGACTCGGATTAGGGTTTGGTTGAGAGATCCTACTGAGTTTTGCAATTTTGAGGATATTAAATCTGAGTCAGGGAAAACTCAAAACATAAAAAATCTTTCTCGTCTTAGCTAAAATTTCGTGAAAATATAACTACATTTTAATATCTACATAATGAGTTACAATTGAAATAGTAGAGGTTGCTCGCGTAGAAATTGCAGGATAGATTGTAGGATGCAGGACTGAATTTAAAATATAGAAAGATAGATAAAGGGATTGACTGTATGAAATCATACAATTTCACTTGTAATCAGTATGGACCATATGTGAACATATAGGTCTCCAGTAGCATATCAATATCAATAAACATAAGACTGATCAAGTCTTATGGCCAGGACCATAACCCCTCTTAGCTAGGGCATCAGTAATACAATGTGCACATCGCCGATAGTATTTTTTCACTACCTTGTCGGATCGGTAGCTCTGTAAAGCCACATTAGGATCAATATCAAGGAACAACATATCAATGGATACCATTATGCAACAATGGCATCCTTCATATCAATAAACTCAATATCAATCAATCAAGTATCAATAAGATCAATGGCAATGCTATTCGTAACATATAACCAATGACAAATGGTTTGGCAATTAAGAAAGACATAAAACAAAAGTTGGCTCGGCGAAGGAAAACGGTAGGCCAATTATCATGCCAACGTCGTTGGTGACAATGGCATTCAAATGGTAGGCCTATGGAATGCAAACAATAGTACAAAGACAAAATAAGCTAGGCATTTCATCAAACACATGGTGGGCATACAATGGCAAGTCAATAGGTTAGGTTAGGGTGCAACATTGACTTGCCCAATTCAACCAACAACAAGCCACATTTGTAATTATATATTAGGCATCAAGGAAACAATATTAAACAACATCAAATGAGGTCAAATTGCCTATGAAATTCATGAAGAAAACAAGAAAAATATAAGGGCAACGAATAGTACAAGTGGTTCGACCAAACATGTGCTTTCACACCAAGTTTCCAATTTCAATTGCAATACAAATGGCACATTAAAGGATGCATATAAGACTCACCTAAACTTTCAAATAGCTTTGGAAAGTCTAATTCCACCCAAATTCACCAATTGAGCTATAAGGCACACCTTTGCCAAAACTTGAATTCTACACCAAACCAATCATCAATTAGTTACCTATTACCATCCAATTAATATATTCTAACATCAATTAACACTAACTAATACTAATTCAAATAGATAAGTTACACAACGCCCATTTGGTTTAGAAATTTAGGGATTTCTATCAATTTACATCAATTGATGCAATCTAACTAAAAACTCACCTAATTCAACCTAAATATCATCTAATTAAACCGCTAAAACCAACAAACTAACTTCTTACCTCAAGGTGGTGCTATTGATCAAATGATGATGGAGTTCTTCCTTGAATTCCTTTGTCCTTTCAAGCAATCTAACGGTGGCAAAGGATAAAATAATAATGAAAATCAATTTTTCTATGAATTTCTCTTAAGTAATTTGATGAGAAATGAATAAATGAGATGAAGAATGAAGGTGAAAATGGTTCGGCTATGGAGAAGAAGAAAAAGAAGATAATGAAAATGTTCTAAGTGTTGAATAAATAGAAAAATCACTTAGGCAAATTACAACTAACTCCTCAAACTTTCCTATATCGCACTTTGGTCCAAATTCTTTTGTAATTTATTTTGTCAATTTTGTCAGGATTTGGATTTCAAAGTGGCGAGTCAATAAGCTTATTTTAATTTATACTTATTTATAAAAATAGTTTCAGAGTCATTTGTAACTCCGACGATCAATTTTCACTATTCACCTTAAACTTCCTTTTATTTACAATTTTGCCATTGGTTACTTTTTCAGTGTTCCTAAATGATTTTCACTTCTTTCTTTTACCAAAATTACACATGCATTATAGTGTTCTTTTACCTCTAGGTCAACTTCAGAAATTCTTATGTTGACCGGACTGCTAATTTCTCGGCAGTGCTCCCGACACCGTCGCTTTCCGAAAAAGTAACTTGTTTGCTTTCTGACTGTGTCTTTAAAATTATTTCCCATCATTTCAAGACTTTTCAACCACATACTGAGAACTAATTCATGCATATATGTTAGAACTTTCTAGGGTATTACAATTATATGGAAAAAAATGCATATCTCCAATATATTGACTGGAACCTGGGGATAAATAGATCGAAGGCCCAGATTTGATCACAGTAACTATGGAGAAAGTGTCAATTATTAGAGAAAGGATGAAGACAACTTTTAGTCGGAAAAAGAGTTATGTGGATCCAAAGCGAAGAGATTTACAGTTAGCCATCGGCGACCACGTATTCCTGAAAATTTCTACAATGAAAGGAGTCATACGATTTAGCAAAAAAGAAAAACTTTCACCAAGGTATTTGGGACCGTTTGAGATACTGGATAAAGTGGGGAATGTATCTTATCGCTTAGCTCTTCCTCCGAGCTTAAGCCATGTTCATCCAGTATTTCACATATTCATGCTGCGGAAGTACCTGTCAGATCCGTCCCATGTGCTCTAGGCACAAGTTATCAAAGTAGATGGAGACTTATCATATGAAGAAGTGTCAGTCAGAATAGTAGATCGACAAGTAAGGAAGCTAAGGAATAAAGAAATTCCTATGGTGAAAGTGCAATGGAGAAACTATAGTATTGAGGAGTGCACTTGGGAAAGTGAAGCCGATATGCGACGGAGATATCCACAGCTGTTTCAATGCTAAGGTTAGTAATTTAAAATTCGAGGATGAATTTTTCTGAAGGGGTGTAGAATGTAATAACCCTAACCGAAATTTAAAACAATTTAAGCGTAGTTAAGAGAAACGAATATTGGTAAGCGCTTTTTCATAAATTCTAGGAAATGTATTATTTAGAATTGATTATGGATAACTTAATTAGGTAGTATGGCAGCCTAGAAAAAAAAAAATTGGGAGATTAAATGAAATTAAAAAGAATGTTAATTAATTAAATCAATTAAAAGACTTAAAAGGAAAACTTACAAAACCTAGGTTTGAACATTCTTCTGTATTCGATTTTTAATAAATTCTAAAACAATCTTTTGTCCAATTTTTTTTTACATACCAAAAATTTGATGAATAATAGATGATTTAAAAATAGAATTAAGTGAAATTAATAAAATTTAAATGCTTAAATAGAGAAGTAAAAGAGATAGAAGAATAAAAAGAATAAAATGACAATTTTGTAAATTTTGAGAAAATGGTCAAAATTTGACCAATAATCAAAATACTTAAAAATAAATAATAATAAATTAGGCTAGGTGGATAGAAAAGTGGAGAGATCTCCACCAAATTAATTTATTTTATTTCATCCAAATTAATATAAACACAATTAAGGGTAGATTAATTTTCTTTTCATTTTTTTGTTCAAAATTTCTTTTCTTAAATTCTAATCGGTTATTAATTTTTATAAATAAATAATTAGATATAATTATCACCATCTTCTTCTTCCTTTTCCCTTGGCTGGAAATCCCACCATAAAATTCTCCAAAATTTTATTTCACCATACACAACTTAAATCATTCTCCAACTTCATCCAATCTTCACATCATCACCTTCAAAGCTCTCTTCTTAATCAAAATTGGTAGATAGTTGAGGAAATTATTCAAAGGGCTTCAAGAGGTAAAATCTTTAACTAGTTCTATAATGTGATTTAATGAGTTTTAATCTTAATTTGGAGGTCTAATTAGTGAAAGGAAGAAGGATTAGATGTAAATCTTTAAAAATTAGAAATTTCCTGTGACTTTATAGAATATTGGGACTGAGTTTTCGTACCCTTAAGTTTGAAATTTAAAGATTCTTAAAACATGAAAGTTGTAGCTTTAATGTCTAGATTAATTGTCTTTAAGGAAGTTTTTTCAAATTTTTATTGTGTTGAGAGATATAGACCACTGAGTATGGATGACTCGGATTGGGGTTTGGCTGAGAGATCCTACTGAGTTTTGCAATTTTGAGGATATTAAATCTGAGTCAGGGAAAACTCAAAACATAAAAAATCTTTCTCTGTGTCTTAGCTAATTTTTTTTGAAAACATAATTGCTTTTTAATATCTACATAATGATTTACAAGTGAAAAAGTAGAGGTTACCCGCGTAGGAATTGCAAGGTAGATTGTAGGATGCAGGGCTGAATTTGAAATTTCACCATAAATTGTATAGAGTATAGAAGAATTTGAATTTTGGATATATTATAGCTTGAGATGTCTAGTTTAATTAGGAAAAATAATTAAAGAAATTGGATAAGTATAGAAGGAGATATGACTAAGAGAACCAAGGATGACAATAGGATGAAAGTTGAAATTAACCCTCAGAATTGAGAATTTCAGGGAAATTGATTAATTAGTGTTTTAATTAATATAAGTTCTTATCAAATGGACACTAAGTTATATTTAATTGTATGTGTAGCATCTAAAGGGGATGACAAAGAGATTCATGATCACCTCTTTTGTCTTTGTTGAGTAGAGAAGGAAGATCGATTTTGAATTTTTCCTCACCCAATCTCACAAGTAAGATAATATGTATATTACTCATTGAGATTAAATTCTCATCTCTCGTGGTTCAATGTTTCAGGTCCGTAGTAGATTGTGGTGGTTCTAACCCATTTCCTCCTTCCAAGCTTGGAACCAGCTGTATCTATGTAACTGCCTCTACTTTGAAGATATAGTATTTTTAGTTAATCTATAGTTGCTTCATGATTATGATAGTATTATAAAACATGTATAAGTATTATGTTGTGACCTGAGGAATATTAGTAATCAATATTTGCACTTTAATTAATTAATTCATAGTTTACTGATAATGGTTTATTAATTGAAGTACAAAAATGTGATATGAAAATGGAGTTGAGGATCTAAGGTGGAATTTTAGAAGTGCTGATTTCCTTGCAAGTTGTGTAAATTATAAATATTAAGTAAGTCGATAACTTGGAATGTTATATTTACAAAGGAGACTCTAGCAAAATTTTCTTAAAAATTTGCATAAATAATTTTTAAGTTGTTAAGTTATGAATTCAAAAGGTTTCTACGGGGATCAATAGCCTTAAGCTAACCCTTTCCCTAGGATCGTCATATCCTGAAGTAGGGATGTGACATTCAACCTCAAGTGTGGGGAGTGAAATACCTTATTTTAGGTTGTTTTATCATTTAAAAATAGTTCTGGGTCATTTCTGGATCCCAGACAGTGGATTTTCAAAATTGTCCTCAAAGTTATCATAAATTATAATTTTGCCACTCTTTAAAATTTCAGTGTTCCCAAAAGTTTTCAGTTTTTTATTTTCACCGTAATTTCACATAAAATTAACTAAATTAATCCCTCCAAGTCTGGATCAAAAATTCTTGAGACCACTCATGAAGGCACCAACCAAGTCAAGGGTAAGAAAATTCAACTTCTTACTCATGAATATGAATTGTTTAAAATGGAGCCAAATGAGAAGGTTTCGGAAATGTACAATCGTCTCATGGGGATTGTGAATGG
>CANXYC011746663.1:0-16527 GCA_948193065.1 Aleurites moluccanus
TGATGTGTTGCTAGACATCGCTCACTGCTTGTGACATAAAATATGATTTTATGTCACTGCTAATGTTATGGGAACCTATAGGGTCACACATTTAGATCGGATCGATAATAGGAATTTTAATTCATGAGATGGATTAAAAAAATAAGCATTGGGCTAAACTGTTTAGCTTAGAACTAATATAAGCCCAAAATTCGAGCCCAAGTTAGATGGGGCAAATTAGGGTTTTATTAGTTGACCTAATGCTAAGGTTAAAGGCCTATAAATATACATGTGATGTTATTTTTAGGTGAGACTTATTTTCTGCCATTTTTCAGAAAAAAGGAAGTGAACCCTAATCCTAATTCTCTTAGACGAATCTAGCAAAACGTCTTAGAGATTATCTTCTTGTTCATGAGACGAATCAAAAGAGATACGATCTGTTCGTTTGGATACTGTAGAGGCAAAAGGCGCAAAAGCTTCTACTCCTGACTCAGAATCGTTCTTTCGTAGTTGAATCATCAACCCAAGGTATAAACCCTAACCTTTTGATCTAGATCTTCATATGCATCATGGAGGAAATCGAATAAAAATTTTATTCCGCTGCCCTTTTCTGATTTCGATTTCCTACAAAAAAGTATGGAACAAAGGTTGTCACGACAAAGGAAATCGGTAGGCCAATTGGCATGCCAATGTCACTGGCGATGATGGCATTCAAATGGTAGGCCTATCGAAAACAAAGCAATAGGCCAAGACAAAAACAACTAGGCATTTTGTCAAACACTTGGTGGGCACAAACGGGCAAGCCATTAGGTTAAGGTTTGGTGCAAATTTGGCATGCCCAATTCAACCAACAAAAAGTTCACATTGTCAACAACACAATAGGCATCAATTATATAATATGAAACAATATTAAAGGCATCAAAGGCTAAGAAATTCAAAGGAAAAATCAAAGAAAATCAAGGCAATGAATAATGCATGTTGGTTTGGACAAAATGGAGTACACTAAAATGAATTCCGATCAACATTCCAATGCTTAGGACATGTAATTTGATGCATATAGAACTCACCTAAGGCTTCCAATTGCCTTGGAAAATTGATTTCCACCACAAATCTTCAAAGAAGGCAAAATGCACAACTTGTGTAATTCTTGTTTTCAACACCAAAACAACCATCAATTAGTTATCTAATGGCCTCCAATTAACATATTCTAAGATTAATTAACACAACCTAACAATAATTAACTTAGCTCATTCATACAACTTCAATTATGTAAGGCAATTTAGGGTTTTCTATCCAAATGCATCAATTAATGCAATCTAACATAAAACCCATTTAATTCAACTTCTAAATCATCTAAATGAACCATAAAAACAAACAAATCAATTGGTTACCTCAAATGAGTGAAGGAGTCAAAATATTCAAGCAATTATTCCTTGAATTCCTTTAGCTTTCTAAGCAAATTAATGGTGGGGAATGGAAGAACAAAGCTTGTAGTTAGGTTTTCTATGAATTTTCTTAAGGAAACTTGGTTGGAAATGAAGAAATGAGATGGAAGAAGCAATGGAAGTGGTTCCACCACTCTTGAATAAGAAGAAGAAGATGGCAAAATTTGACTAAGGCATTCCTTATATATTAAATCATAATGACAAATTATATTTTGATCCTTAATCTTTCAAGTAATTATACTTTGACCATAGCCTCTTTTGTAATTTATTCTGACAATTCTGTCAGGATTTAGATTTCAAAGTGGAGAATCAAAAGACTTATTTTAATTTATACTTATTTTTAAAAATATTTTCAGAGTCATTCTGTAACCCAGACAAACTCATTTCCACTATTCACCTCAAAGTTCCATTTATTTATGATTTTACCATTGGTTACTTTTTCAATGTTCCTAAATGTTTTTCACCTCTTTTTTTTACCAAAATTACATATGCATTTATGTGATCTTTTACCCCCTGGTCAAAATAAAAAATTCATCTGTTGACCGAACTGCTAATTTCTCGGTAGTATTCTCGACAATTTACAACTGGTAGGCTAAGGCCAATTTGTAACTGCTTCAATCTTCTGAGGATCCACCTTAATGCCATCCTTACAAATCACATGCCCTAGAAAACACACTTTGTTTAGGCAGAACTAGCATTTAGATAACTTAGCATACAACTGATGCTCTCAAAGTGTCTGCAATACTATCCTTAGATGTTCCATATGCTCCTCCTCATTCTTGGAGTAGATAAGAATGTCATCAATGAATAAAATGACAAACTTAGCCAAAAATGACTTGAACACTCTATTCATCAGATCCATAAAAGCAGTCGGTGCACTGATTAACCCGAATAGCAATACCAAGAACTTATAATGCCTATATCGGGTCCTGAAAGCAGTCTTAGGTACATCACCCTTCTTAATCTTCAAATGGTGATACCTAGACCTCAGATCAATCTTTGAAAAATGGCTGGCACCCTACAGCTGATCAAACAAGTTATCTATTTGTGTCAATGGATACTTGTTCTTCACTATCACCTTGTTCAGTTGCCTATAGTCTATACACATCCTCAAAGAGCCATCCTTCTTCTTTACAAACAATACCGGTGCACCCCAAGGAGAACTACTTGGTCTGATGAACCCTCTATCCAATAGCTTCTGCAACTACACCTTCAATTCCTTCAATTCAGCTGGTGCCATTCTGTATGGAGGAATGGATATAGGATCAGTGCCTACATGCATCTCAATCTCAATCTCAATCTCAATCTCCATCTCCCTATCTGGGGGCAATCCTGGCAACTCCTCAGGAAACACATCAGGAAACTCCTGAACTACCGATATCTGATCAAGATCTACAGAAGACTTCTGCACATCTATCACATGAGCCAAATAGGCTGAATAGCCTTTCCCAATCATCCTTCTAGCCTGGAGAGTAGAAACCAGATTAACTTTGAACTCCCTTATGTCACCCTGAAACTCAAACTCTGGTTTCCCCTCAGGCTAAAACCTGACCTTCTTTTGATAACAATCAATAACTGCTTGATGCCTCATAAGCCAATCCATACCCAAAATCACATCTAACTCTAATACCGGCAGTTCAATCAAATCAGTACGCAATATATTATAATTATTTTCAATCACACAGTCAGGATAATAATAGTCCACATCAACACTCTCACCAATAGGAGTAGTAATCACTAAAGGCACATGCAACAATTTCCTTTCCTTATTCAATTTAGGTGCAAAGTGAGGTGATACAAAGGAATGAGTAGCACCAGAATCAAATAAGGCATCTACAATTTCATTATGAATCAGAATAGTACCTGTGACCACGTTATCTGATCTCTATACCTCCTGGGTATTAATTGCAAATACTCTACCCTGACCCCTGCACGCTAGGGCCTGACTACTCTACCTCTACCTCTACCTAAAGCCTCTCTGCCTACATTCTGACTCATTAATACTGTCGGCTGAGATATCGTAGCAGATGGTTACTGCTCACCCCTCACAGGACATCTATTAGCATAGTGACCATGCTGACCACATCTCAAGCAAGCACCAGTCTGATGCCAACACTCCCCTCCATGTCTCCATCCATAAAAACCACAAATAGGTACACTAGGAATCTGTGCAGCTAGTCTTGAAGAACCTTGAGAATAGGCAGGTGCTGACTGTACCACTGGTGGTCCCCTACTCTGCACTCTCCTCCTCTGACTACTAACTGAAGATCGCAAATCAAATCGAGGCACTGGCTCTGCCTGCCTAGGCTGGGAGCTGCTCTCACCCCTCTTAATCTGAGCTCTTAGACCTCATTTCCTTTTCTAGTCCCTCTTTGCCCTCTCTGTCTTATACTTCTCTTCCATATGTGTAGCCTTATTAATAACTATCGTTAGAGAAGTGAATTCTATAGCCAACAGTGCATTATGAAGTGCAGTATGTAACCCTCTCCTAAACCTGCTGATCAGATCCGCCTCAGTAGGAACAATATGAGTAACATACCTACTTAGCCTGATAAACTCCTTGGTATACTCCTCTACTAATTTGTTCCCCTGCTCCAACTGCTCAAACTGGATCAAGTTACAGGTCTTCACCCCCTCAGTAATGAACTCATCTATCAGACCCTGATGAAACTCAGCCTATGAGGGTGGATGCTCACCATATAGCCTGGGCTCCATCCTCCTCAAAAACCAAGTCCAAGACTTCCCTTTCAGTAACAATCCCACCAGCTATACCGCTCTCAGCTCAGAACAAGGTAGTCTCCTAACTACCTTCTCAACCTCCTCTAGAAAATCTATGGGGTCACTGCCTCTGTCGCACCTGAACTCTGTTAAGTTTAGCTTCAGAAAGTTAAACATGGATACACCACCCTCCTCAATAACTCTACGGCCTCCCTATACAGCATGCTCCTCAGGAACCCCTACAGGCTGTACAGGAACCGGTGTAACTGGTACTACCTCTAGTGCCACAGGTGGAGGCACTACTGCTGGAACTGGTGGTGGCGATACATTCTGATGTTCTCGCCTCAAATCAGCCAACTCCCTATGTAACTCCGTCATCCCCCTCATCATCTCAACTCTCTAGGGATTATCGCCCCTCTCTATATCCTCTGTAGTCCATCGGGTTCTAGATAGACCCTCTGAAATTGAGAACTCTCTGACCAAAGACTCATTAGAGGCTACCTTTACCTCCCAAGTATCTTTGACCCTATCATCGGACATCTCTGTAATCTGTCAGAAAAATAGGAAATGTACTCAGTATATCACAGAAACACAGAATACTAACATATAACAAATGATAACAGCAAAAGATGACAAAGGAAATCCTATGCTCCATGGTTTACTCAATTCTACCCCATTATGTACTTATTCACTATTCCTCTGTAATCTAGTCACTATTCATCTGTAACTCTAAGCTATGATGTTTGTAACCTAGAGCTCTGATACTACCTTTATCACAACCCGTTTCTGGATCGCGACAGTCCTAGGATGCTGGAGATGCCAATGGCAACCGACACCCATAGAACTCAGTATCACATGCATAATCTATACCCATTAATTAATTATTCATTTTACTTAGTTATCATTTATTCTGTCATTCTGTAATTCTTTCTGTAATCTAGTGCAGTTGGCTGTAACAATCATTATAACATGTCATATGATCATCATATACCATAAAATATCATCACATACATATACATGTTCATATTCTAACTAACCCATACATACCCCATGGAGCAGCTAATTATGAACACCAAAAATATAAAATATATAATATTTACATGAAATGATAGTAAGCAGAAATCCTCGGATGTTTGAAGATGGGATTCTGCAATCTACTCCTCTCCTGAAATGGTTAAACAAAGCAAAGAGTGAGTATATAAGATACTCAGTGAATCTATATGCATTGCCAATAAATATAATGGTTAATAGACGAAATAATGATGTCAATAGCTCAATGTAAACAATTTATAGAATCAGTAACAGAAGGTGACAGAATAGTCAATAAATATATCACAGGCTCGGTATAATATGGAAAGACAGATAAAGGGATGGACTATATGAAATCATACAGTCTCCAGTAATATCAGTATGGACTATATGCGAACATACAGTCTCTAGTAATATCCATATTAGTAAGCATAAGACTTATTAGGTCTTATGGCCAGGACCATAACCCTTCCCAGCTAGGGTATCAGTAATACAATGTGAACATCGCCGACAGTATATTCCCACTACCCTATTGGAGCGGTAGCTCTGTCAAGCCACATTATAATCAATATAAGAAAGAAACATATCAATGGACACCATTATGCAACAATGATATCCTCCTTACCAATAAGCTCAATATCATTCAAATCAATTGGCAATAGAATCAATGGCATTGCAATATATGCTATACAATCGATGATAAGCAGTTTGGTAAACAACAAAAGTATGGAACAAAGGTTGGCTCGGCAAAGGAAATTGTAACACCTCAATTTAAAGCTTTGAACTTAAGCTTTAAAAGGCAAACCCAGAGGGTTCTGTATATGTTTAAATGATATGTATTAATGCATGTTTATGTATGAATTGAATGAATATGGATGTTTTAGGAAGTTTTACACATGTAAAAGTGCTTTAAAGGATGTTAGGAAGAAATCAAGAAAAACTCAATTTTTGGTGAACTAGGGGTAAAATGGTCATTTCACACCCCTTCGAGTTTTATGAAAATTAACATGATATTTGAAGGTAGAAAAAATATTAAGAATGAAAATGATGATATTTAATTTATTTGAAGTTTTGTTGGAGAATTAAACCCGGTTGAAAATAATGACCGGCAAGCTGCTCGATTAAGGTGCTTCATTTGAACTAAGGGCAATTTGGTCTTTTCCTTTGAGATATGAAATTATATGGTGTATGCAACCTTATGGTATTATTTTAGGCTTGATTAAATCTAACCATTGGACGAAATGATGAAGAAATGGATGGTTGGATGAATATGTTTCACCATTTCTATCATAAGCCTAATGTATGGAATCATATCTTTGATATTTAGTTAGATTTTTCCCACCACATCACCATTTTCTTCTTCCTTAGCCATTTCATATTCAGAATTTTCTCTCTCCTTCTTCCTTAAGTTTCAACCATTGGTGAACAACATCAAATCTTATGTTTTTCTTCCATTTTTGGATAGAAACTAGTTAATTCCATCCTTGTGAACACAAATATAACCTAAGATTTCAAGGAAAAACCATAAAAAGCTAAGAATCAAAGCTTTGAAAATTTTGAAAAACTTTTGGTAAGTTAATGGTTTTGTGATTCTTTTGATTCAAATATGATTATAAGGTGTTCTTTGATGATTATTAGTGTTCAAAACATATTTTAAATGGATGAAATTCAAAAAGTTGGAATGAAACGCTAATAGAAAAAACTTTGAATCAAATTGATGTTTTGATGATTCTTTTTGGTTTAAATGATGTGTAATTGATGTGTATGATATGAAATTATGATTAAAAGATGGAAACAAATCCATTTGGTGGAAGTTTTGTTTTGGCCGAAATGGTGATGATGAACATTGATGTTTGATTTGGATGTTTAATAGGTTTAAAAGGTTTGAATGATGTGTATTTGATGTATTTAAGATGAATTGATGATTAATTGATGGAAAGAAATCCATTTGGAGGGATTTCTCATTTGGCCGAAATATTGAAGTGTGAATTATGGTTTAATGCTTTGATGTTTGATAGGTTTAAGTGATTAAATGTTATACATTTGGTATATATATATGTTGCATAATTGAATGGTGTTGAAAAATGGATGAATGGAATGATTTCTATGAAAGTGGAACAATGTTGAGTTTGTTACTTTAAGGTGTTAGGCTAATGCAAATAAAGAAGTAAGGTTTGAATATAGTTTAATGGCATGAATGATTGAAATGTATAAGTCTAAATGTGGAAAGGTTGAATGGTATAAGTATGTGGAAAGTATATTTGAAATGTGATGTATGTTTAGTATGAGATATTGAGCTAAGTGTTTGAAAGTTCATAACTTAGCATTTCAATGATGAATATGTGTAATGTGAATGAAATAAGATGATAGAAATGCATTTGATGCATAAAAGGTATGAAAAGTGTTAAAAGAGTGATATAGGGCCTTTGATGTACAATATGTGTTAATATGTGTTTTGATATGAAGTATAGTGAGTTTTAGTCTTATCAGAACAATTTGGTTATTATAGGGGAAAGTTCCCAAGCGAGATCAGCCGACGGTGAGTCGCGGGCTGGCTAAGTTTTTCTTGGGGAATATTTTGAAGTTTTGCTAAGAGGTGGGTCTGTATATATGTTTCATGCATTATTCATTCATAAGTCATGCATTCATGCATATGAAATGATATCCTTGATTAAAACCATTAATGATCCATTTTTGGGCAGTTTTGCTAAAATGACCTAAAATAGCGCTGCCGAAATGCCTAAAACTGGCCTAAACTTTGAATTGCTATAAAATTCATTCTGAAAGGCTTTTTGTTATCAAACCAAGCCCAATTATCTATTATATATATATGTATTTGTGATTTGTATAAAGAAAATGCCATGGAAATATTGATTTCAACGCAAACCAGAAAGTGTCTGAAAAATTAGAAACGGACCCGTAATTTATGGTGCCAGTTGCGCTGGCGCAATTGGGCCCCGGCGGGCAAAAATTTGACAGTGAGCCAAAGTTTTCCTTTGGATCTTATATTGTTATATATCATCATTTAAGTCGTATTTGAGACTTATATTGATATGTTTATGCTATATGAGACATTTGCATATAATATGTTATAACAGGACTACTTCGATGGTGTAGTTATAAATCCATCGGCTGTGTACACAGATATTTGTTATGACCTCAACTAGGGAGGGGTAAATTCCCTATGCCATGGTGTGATGAGATTGGAAATGATGTGATTGGGTGAATATGTGATGGAAGAGAAGTGAAGTAATAGCTCAGTATGATATGACATGTTACAGGCTCCTGTTATATTATATGCATTATGGTTCATGATATGTATTTCATCATGCTATCACCAGTATTCATATTACAGATCATTAATGGATAGATGTGACTATTCATGAATAATATTGCATACTCATATATATTGATTCATTGAGTATAATCTTATACTCACCCCCTCAGTGGTTTTATGTTTTCAGGACCTCAGTGAGGCAGACATCCATTGGCTACGTCATCTTCAGCCTTGGATTATAGATGTATGTATTTGAGGTCACTCCTGTGTATAGAAGTTCCTTGGTATATAAAGTATAAAGGGCTTGGATTGGCTAAAAGTATAATGTCAAATATGATCAAATGATAATCAGATATGATATGAATATGTTAATGATGTACATATATATGATATGAGAAATTTATATGATGTATATATGATATGAGATATGATTGCAACAATTGAAGTGCATATTGAGTTGTGATTGACTAATGGAGGTTAAAAAGGGATGTATGCTTTATTGGAAGTGTGATTGTTGTTTCTTACGGATAGCTAAGTCAGAGTTATAAAGAAACTTTGTCAGTTTTCCTGTAAGAATGTTATGATGTTTTAAAAAAAACTTATTATCACCTAAAATGTATCACAGGTTAAGTAATGATTGTAAAAGTAAAGTAAAAGTAAAAGCATGGGTTATTCGAGGTACTAGTCGCCTTGGCATTACCCATACCCTAGGACCGTCATGGTCTAAAATTGGGTCGTGATAGAAATCAGTTGGCCAATTGGCATGCCAATTTTGCTAGCAATGATGGCATTCACATGGTAGGCCTATGGAAAACAAAGCAATAGGCTAAGGCAAAAACAACTAGGCATTTTGTTAAACACTTGGTGGGCACAAAAAGGCAAGCCATTAGGTTAAGGTTTGGTGCAAATTTGGCATGCCCAATTCAACCAACAAAAAGTTCACTTTGTCAACAACACAATAGGCATCAATTATACAATATGAAACAACATTAGAGGCATCAAATTGGCTAAGAAATTCAAAGGAAAAATCAAAGAAAATCAAGGCAATGAATAGTGCATGTTGGTTCGGCCAAAATGGGGTTCACCAAAATGAATTCCAATCAACATTCCAATGATTAGGACATGTAATTTGATGCATATAGAACTCACCTAAGGCTTCCAATTTCCTTGAAAAATTGATTTCCACCACAAATCTTCAAAGAAGGCAAAATGCACAACTTGTGCAATTCTTGTTTTGTACACCAAAACAACCATCAATTAGTTATCTAATGGCCTCCAATTAACATATTCTAAGATCAATTAACACAACTTTATACTAATTAACATGACTCATTCATACAACTTCAATTAGATTAGGCAATTTAGGGTTTTCTATCCAAATGCATCAATTGATGCAATCTAACCTAAAACCCATTCAATTCAACTTCTAAATCATCTAAATGAACCATAAAAAGAAACAAACAAATAAATTGGTTAACTCAAATGAGTGAAGGAACTGAAATATTTAAGCAATTATTCCTTGAATTCCTTTAGCTTTCCAAGCAAATTAATGGTGGGGAATGGAAGAACAAAGCTTGTAGTTAGGTTTTCTATGAATTTTCTAAAGGAAACTAAGTTGAAAATGAAGAAATGAGATGGAAGAAGCAATGAAAGTGGTTCGACTGCTCTTGAACAAGAAGAAGAAGATGGAAACATTTGACTAAGGCATTCCTTATATATTAAATCATAATGGCAAGTTACATTTTGATCCTTAATCTTTCAAGTAATTATACTTTGACCCCAGCTTCTTTTGTAATTAATTTTGACAATTCTGCTAGGATTTAGATTCAAAAGTGAGGAATTAAAAGGCTTAGTTTAATTTATACTTATTTATAAAAATAATTTCAGAGTCATTTTGTAACATAGACAGACTCATTTCCACTATTCACCTCAAAGTTTCATTTATTTACGGTTTTGCCATTGGTTACTTTTTCAGTGTTCCTAAATGTTTTTCACCTCTTTCTTTTTACCAAAATTACATATGCATTTATGTGATCTTTTACCCCTAGTCAAAATCAGAAATTCATTTGTTGACTGGACTGCTAATTTCTCGGCAGTGTTCCCGACACCGCTGATTTTCGAAAAAATAATTTGTTCGCTTTCCAACTGTGTCTATAAAATTATTTTCCATCATTTCAATGCCTTTAAACCATATAATGAGAATTAATTCATGCATATAAGTTAGGACTTTCTAGGGTATTATAATTATTTACCTTCGTCACTGTCTTTATCACTTTATTATCATTGACATTTTCAATGATTATACATTACATATTACATTTTAAATGTCACTGTAACATTAAATATTTCACTGTTCATACATCATTATAATACTCAATCATCTAATTATACACAGTACCATGGAGCTCTAATAATTGTCACTAATAAACTTTAACAAATACAATTCTACCTTGATGTACTTGACATCCCAAGTCCGAAAAGAAATTGACTTGGAATCATCTTCCTCTATCGCATCCCTGTAAAAATTATAAACCACTATTTGGTGAGTATGAAAATACTCAATGAGCATGTATACATCATTAAATAGGAGACATAAGTATATGGTAATAAAAATATCAATGGTAAGCAATAACGATATAAGTTTGGAATCAATGATCAAGTAAACAATACTCGTATCATGTAGATAAGACAAATAAAGGGTATGGACTATATGTAAATATATAGTCTCCAGTAGTATTAGTATGGACTATATGTGAACATACAGTCTCCAGTAGTATCAATATCAGTAAGCATAAGACTGATCAGGTCTTATGGCTATGACCATAACCCTTCTGTCATGACCCATTTTCGGATCGCGACGGTCCTAGGGCACGGGAAATGCCAATGGCGACCAGCACCCGTAGAACCCAATATCACATGCACAATCTATAAACCATAATATTTAATCCATTTTACTTAGTTACCATCCATTCTGTTATTTTGTAATTCATTCTGTCATTTAGTGCTGTTGGCTGTAACGATCAATACATCATATCATATATCATCATATAACTCATACTATATCATCATCACATATATACAAATGTTCATGTCCTAGCTAACCCATACATACCCCATAGAGCAGTTAGATTATGAACATCAAAATACAGAATGCAAAATAGATATATACAACAATGATAGCAAGCAAAATCCCCGGATGATAGACGATAGGATTCTGCAATCTACTCCTCTCCTGAAATGGGTAAACAAGCAAAGAGTGAGTATATAAGATACTCAGTGAATCTATATACATCGCCAATAAATATTAGGTTAACAGAAGAACCAATGTTATCAAAAGCTCGATATAAACAATTTACAAAAATAGTGATAGAAAGTGACAGAATAGGCCATTTAAAGATATCATAAGCTCGGTACAATCAGGAAAAGACAGATAAAGGGATGGATTGTATAGAATTATACAATCTCTAGTAGCATCAATATGGACTATATGTGAACATACAGTCTCTAGTTTATCAATATCAGTTAATATAAGACTGATCAAGTCTTATGGCCAAGACTATAACCCTTCCTAGCTAGGGCACCAATAATACAATGTGCACAAGACCGACAATATTTTCCCACTACCCTGTCGAATCAGTAGCTCTGTCATGACACATTAAGATCAACATAAGAAAGAAACTTATCAATGGATACCATTATGCAACAATGGTATCCTCCATCTCAACAAGCTCAATATCAATCAATCAATGGCATTGCAATAGACGATATATAATCAATGACAAGATAAGTAGTTTGGAAATCAATAAAGATATGAAACAAAGTTGGCTCGACAAAGGAAAACAGTAGGCCAAATGGTATGCCATTATCGCTGGCGATGATGAAATTAAATGGTAGGCCTATGGAATACAAGCAATAGGCCAATAGCACAAACAACAAGGCATTAATCAAACACTTAGTGGCATACAATGGCAAACCAAATAGATTAGGTTTAGGTGTAAATTGACTTGCCCAATTGAATCAATAATGAACCACATTTGCAATTATACAATAGGCACCAAAGAATCAAGATTATACAACATCAAATGAATCAAAATGGCTATGGAATTCAAGACAAAAACCAAGCAAAATCAAGGCATGAATAGTGAATTGTGGTTTGGCCAAAACAACCATTTTTCATATGAATTCCAATGATCAATCTAAGATGTTAGGCATGTTATTTGATGTATATAAGACTCACCTAAGCTTCCAAATAGCTTTGGAAAATTGATTTCCACCCAATTTCATCAAATGAGCCAATAGGCACACCTTTGTCAAAACTTGAATTCTACATCAAACAATCCATCAATTAGTTGTCTACTAACCACCAATTGACCTATTCTAACATTAATTAACAAAACCTAACACCAATTGATATAGCTAAGACAATTAACATCAATTGGGGTTGGAATTGTAGGGATTTCTATCAATTGATATCAATTGGTGCAATCAATCATAAAACCCATTCAATTCAACCTAAATATCATCTAACTAAACCATAAAAACAAACAAATAAACAATTTACCTAAAAATCCCGAAGTAGCCGAAATCCCTTATGGTGGAGTTCTTCAATTTCCTTGAATTTCCATGGTTGAATTTGATAGATTAGTGTTTGTATGGTTTTACTTTTAGGTTTCCAACAACTTTTCTTCACAAAATCATTGAAAATTTTGATTGGAATGGAATGGGAGAGCTCATGGCCAAATAAGAGAGAAATAAGCAAAAAACATTCCTAAGGCATCCTTATATAGTAAGACAAAATTGGCAAATTACCCTTTTGGTCCTCAAATTTTAAAAAAATTTCTTTTGGTCCTTTTTTTTGCTCGGTAATTTATTTCGACAATTTCGTCGGGAATTAGAATTCAAAGTGAATGTTCAAATATCTTATTTTTATTAATATTAATTAATAAAAATAGTTTCAGATCCGTTCTGAAACTCAGACTGTCAAATTTCCACTATTCGCCAAAAGTATCATTTATTTACGATTTTGCCATTGCTCTTTTATCAGTGTTCTTAAATATTTTCTCATATTTATTTTTACTGTATTCAAACATGCATATACATTATCATTTACCCTCAATCAAATTTCAGAAATTCATTCGTCGACCGTACTGCTATTTTTCCAGCAGCGATATTGGTACTAACTATTTTCGAAAAATTTTCTCGTTTTTCGCTCTAACTGATTTTCTAAAATTATCATTGGTCATATCAAAAATTTTAATCCATATACTGATAACTTTATCATGCATATGATTTAGAACTTTCAAGGGTATTACATTCTTCCCCCCTATAATTAAATTTGTCATCGAATTTAAATAAAATACATACCTCATTGATGTAACAAGAATGAATATCTGCTCCTCATCTCCTGCTTACTCTCCCAAGTGCACTTCTCCATGGACTGATTCCTCCAGAACACTTTTACCATCGAGATCTCCTTATTACGCTGTTGCCTGACCTGTCGATCAACAATCTCCACTGGGAGCTCCTCATATGACAAGTCCTTACTGAGATCCACATCCTGAACCTCCAATATGTGTGATGGATCAGACACATACTTCCTCAGCATCGAGATATGGAGAACTGGATGTACGTGGCTCATACTAGGTGGAAGAGCCAATATATAGGCCATGTAACCAATCTTCTCAAGAATCTCAAACGGGCCTATAAACTTTGGTGATAACTTTCCCCTCTTCCCAAATCTCATAACACCTCTCGTCGGTGAGACCTTAAGGAAGACATGATCACCAACTGCAAAATGTACATCCTTCCACTTCGGATCAGCATAACTCTTCTGCCTACTAAAGGTTGTCCTTATCCGATCTCTGATCATAGGCACCTTTTCCATAGTCTCTTTAATCAACTCTGGCCCCTCAAGCTGCTTCTCCCCTGGCTCCACCCAACACACTGGAGATCTACATTTTCTACCATATTGTACTTCAAATGGAGCCATACCAATAGAAGAGTGAAAACTGTTATTATAGGAGAACTAAATCAATGGCAGATAATAATCCCAGTTACCTTTGAAATCCAGAACACACAATCTGGGCATATCCTCCAAAGTCTGGATTGTTCTCTCTGATTGCCATCAGTCTACGGATGGAAAGCAGTACTGAACCGTAACTAGGTACCTATAGCCTCCAGAAACTTCTGCCAAAATCATGAAGTGAACTATGTACTCCTGTCTGAAATAACCATCAAAGGAACTCCATAAAGCCACATAATCTTATCCATATACAATTGTGCATACTGAGCTACCGTGTAACTGGTTTTAATCTCCAGAAAATGAGCAGATTTCGTCAAACGGTCTACAATCACCCATATAGAGTCATAACCCCTGGTAGTCCACGGTAGACCCACTACAAAATCCATAGTAACCTGCTCCTATTTCCACTCTGGCAACTCAATCTCGTGAAGCAACCCTGATGGCTTCTGATGCTCAAACTTAACCTGCTGACAGGCTAAGCATTTAGACACAAACTGAGATACATTTCTTTTCATACCAGGCCACCAATATACATCTATCAAATTATGGTACATCTTGGAAATCCTTAGATGTACACTATATGATGAATAGTGAGCCTCTCTCATAATCTGATCCCGTAGCCCATCAAAATCTAGTACACATATACGCTTCCCACACTTCAGTACCCCATCCTCTACTGCAAACTCTGTCATCTTTCCACTTTGTATCTCCCCCTTGAGCTTTAGTAGATAAGGATCTCTATCCTGAGTCACTTTAATATCATCAAGTAATAATGACTTTAACCGAAATTAGGCCATTAGAGCCTGGTTCCGATCCTGGGAACCTAAATCTAACTCCACTCCCAAATCTGCTAACTCCTTCATCTCTCTTATCAAAGGCCTCCTGCCAATCAAAATATGAGCTAAACTGCCCATCGATTTCTTGCTCAGGGCAACAGCCACTATATTGGCCTTACCCGGGTGATAAAGGATCTCACAGTCATAATCCTTTAGTAGCTCCACCCATCTGCGCTGCCTAAGATTCAGGTCCTTCTATTGAAATATATACTGTAGACTCTTATGATTAGTATATATCTCACATTTCGATCCATATAAGTAATGTCTCCAAATCTTCAAGGCAAATATCACTGCTGCCATCTCTAAATCATGAGTCGGATAATTTACTTCATGCTTCTTTAACTGATGAGAAGAATAAGCAATTACCCTACCAATCTGCATCAGTACACATCCCAATCCAATCCGAGAAGCATCACAATACACCGTGAATTTCTCCCCCTCTACTAGTAATGCCAACACTGGAGCACTGGAGAGGCAATACTTTAAAGTCTGAAAGCTGCGATCGCACTCATCAGTCCATACATAACGCTCCTGTTTTCGCATCAATCTAGTCAATGGAGCTACAATACGAGAGAAATCCTTCACAAACCTCCTGTAATATCCAGCCATACCTATAAAACTGCGAACCTCTGTAACACTGGTAGGCTGGGGCGAATTAGCAACCGCTTCTATCTTATGAGGATCCACCATAATACTATCTTTGCATATCACATGCCCAAGGAAACACACTTCGGTTAGCCAGAACTAGCATATAGATAACTTAGCAAACAGCTGATGCTCCCAAAGTGTTTGCAAAACAATCCTCAGATGCTCCACATGCTCCTCCTCACTCCTAGAATAAATAAGTATGTCATCAATGAATACAATGACAAACTTATCCAAAAATGACCTGAACACCCTATTCATAAGATCTATGAAAGCAGCCGGTGCATTGGTCAACCCGAATGGCAACACCAAAAACTCGTAATACCCATATCGGCTCCTGAAAGTAGTATTAGTACATCACCCTGTCTAATCTTCAACTGGTGATACCCTGACCTCAGATCAATCTTCGAAAAATGGCTAGCATACTGTAGCTGATCTGTCACAGCCCAACTTAGGAGCCATGACGGTCCTAGGGTACGGGTGATGCTATTGCTACCAATACCACGAAGAACCCATTAAATAAACTATATGGCATGCATACACAAATAAGCTTATTATAGCTTAAGCAAAACAAAT
>CANXYC011746719.1:0-11626 GCA_948193065.1 Aleurites moluccanus
AGTTAAGTGCATATGAGTTATTAATTTGGTTTATAAGTGATGAATATGTGAAATATAGGTCAAATATGGTGATAGAATGTGTTTATTGCATAAAAGAATGGAAAAAGGGTAAATTGTGCAATGTGAGGTTTATAGTGCATATAGTCTATGCTTGATGTGTTTTTATGTGAATAATGTGTTTTGTGATGTTTTTACATCTTACCGGAGTGTTATATGTGAAAATAGGTGAACCGTCGAGTACTCCAGTTCGGAGTGTCGAGCGGCGAGCTGAATAGGGCTACCGACAGTGGATTGGGGGCCAAAGTGATCTAATTGTGTTAAAGGTGAGTCTATATGTATAATCATGCATGATTTGCATCATATATCATATGAAAAGTCATTTGGACTGATAAACTAGCATTTACTATCTTACAGTACCTATAGTGCATATTGGCCCGTAAATAAGCCCACTGAAACGACCTAAAATGACCTAAACTTTGTCTGCCTATAAAAAGAAATCCAGAAAGCTAATTGAGCCACCACTTGGACCATTCTTCTAGTTTTGTCCCAAGATTTAAAATGGTACCTCATGGTCCACCTAAATCCTTTGGTAACATAGTTAACCAGAAACTACTCGAAAATCCCAAAACGGACCTGTAACGGCAAGTGTCAGTTGCAGCAGCGCAACTAGGCCCCGCCGGGCATTTTTTTTACTTAAGCCAAACTTGTTCTATTATTCATTATAAATGTATATATGATTGTTCTAGAGCTATATGAGGTATATTTATGCTATATTTATTGTTATATGGAGACATACCCATATGGTATTATAACAGGGCTACCTCGATGGTGTAGCGGGTAAATTCCATCTACCGTGTGCACACTGGTATTTACTTGACCCTTGCTAGGGAGCGGTGTCATATTCTATGGACGTAGGGACTGATCCCCCTTATATAAAGTGGTTTATGCACTTTATGATAGTGCTGAAGTAGTGAATTACAGATAGTGTGATTGCACTTTTCACTTGACCGAATCCTGTTATATCATATGTGCGTTGACTCGTACAATGGATACTTATATGGATATTTACATGGATAATTATATGGATATTTTCTATTGGATATTTGTATGGATACTTGTTATACTCTTTACTTGTTATCTTACATTGATTCTACAGGCCATATATGGGCAACTATGGTATTATGACATCTACTGCATTTTTATACATATGGATTTACTGAGTATTTTCATACTCACCCCCTTAGTGGTTTATTATTTTTTCAGTCTGCAGTGAGGCTCGTATTCCATTGATACCTTCTATCCTCGCCGTGGAATTTTGATACTTGTAACATGTAATAATTCAGTCTCAAAAAGTATTTGTAAATATTTGTACAGTATAGGGGTTCCATGGTACTGTAAAATGAGGAGTGGCATGTATATGTATGTGTTTGAGTTTCATATGATTTTGCATACAGATTATGCTATGGATATATATATAATTTGATATACATATATGTGTTGAGTTGTTATTAGAGATCCAGAGGGATCAATAATGATATAGAGATATTGGAAGTGTTTATTTTCATGTTTTTCAACTAGGCATGGTTATATATATAAAAGAGCTTTTGTCGAATTTTCAGCAGATTTATTAAGTTATATTTGAGATAGTTACATGTATTGATTGCCATTTCATATAGTAATTGGGTTCTTCGTGGTACTGGTAGCTAAGGCAACACCCGTACCTTAGGACTATCATGGCTCTCAGGTTGGGTCATGACAAAGGTGGTACCAGAGCTAAAGGTACCTATAATGTTTGCATATTAGTAGCAATAGAAGTACCATAGAACCTAGGATTCTTTTATATCATCAAAATGACAAGTCTTCTTCTTTGTTTGAAATTTTGCATACCTATGATCTAAATATTCTTTTACATGTTGATTTGTATAGTGTGCTAAGATGTCAGAGAGGGGAAATAGATGTGCTAGGCCTATTGAGGGGGATGAATATCATGGATCTAGTGAGGAAGCAGAGGTTGCTTCTAATACATCTGCTGTATGGAGAACTCAGTCTGAACCACCCTGGTCATAGAGACATATAAAGTCTGATCAAATGGATGATGCACCTTGGAGACAGGAGATATAAGAAATGAGACAGGAGATTTTACAGACCATCTGAACTCATTTTTGCAGCATAGCCTGTAATGGTACAACAACCACCTCCACCTTCAGTACAACTAGTGGTACAACCTATGATACCACCAGTACCTCAAAGGGAGCCAGCAGTGTTACAAAGGGGCAGAGTACGCAGGGTTATTCCATAGGGTGGTGTCTCTATTGGGGAAATCATGAGATTGAGACTACCTACTTTTACAGGGGAATATGGTACAAACCCTAGCGATTTCATTGACAAGGTTGATAGGATGGTTCGTACACTGCTTTATTCTAATGCCAAAACTATAGAGCTGGTGGGATTTTTATTGGAGTTAGATGCTACTACCTGGTTCATAAAGCATATTGATGAGAACATTCACAGTGATGATTTGATGACATAGGCAGAATTTAAACAATAGATGAATTTCTTACAGAGGGTTTAAGGGAGAGCAACATTGTAAAATTTGAACAGCTGAGACAGGGGAACATGTTTATCTTGGAATATGCTAGAGAGTTCAGAAGTTTGAGCAAGTATGGCAGAAAGATTGCTCCTACTGAAGATGATCTTATTAGACGGTTCAGGAGAGGTTTGCATGTAACTTTGCATAACATTTTGTTGGCTATGGAGTTTACTTCCCTGAGTCATGCTATTGATAAAGTAGCCTAAATGGAGGCTAAATACAAAGAGGAAAGGTCTGATAGGGAACAAAAGAAGAAAGGAAGAGCAGGAGAGTACCGTAGACATGGGGAGGGGACATCCCAGACTTCTGCACCTAGACCTCCTCTCAGGCGAGTGCAGTCATTACCACCTCCCAGTCAGAGGTAGGATTTGGGTAGAGGTATGAGTATGAGGCCTCTTGTTTTTAGCTTTTTCTAAGGTCCTGTTAGACTAGTCCAGATGACATCATTAGTGCCTACATATGCTCTTTGCGGGAAGAGACATTCAGGGATATGTCATATTAGATCTGGAGCATGCCTTAGATGTGGATTGTTTGGGCATTTTTAAAGAGATTGCCCTATGTTCAAAGCTTCACAGCATATAGAGGTAGGATCATCCCAACCATTAGTGCAGATGGGTAGGGGGAGTACAGATAGACGCAGACCAGCAGGACAAAGTCCAACAGTGGGATAGTCAGCAGCTGGTAGAGGTCAGGGACGTGTCTTTGCAGTTACTCCACAGCAGGCACAGGGATCACATGAGACTGTCGTAGGTATGATTTCTATACATGATATAATGGCTTATGTGTTATTTGATTCGGGTGTAACCCATTCTTTTGTGTCACCTATTTTTGCCTTTAAATTAGGGATGGGTAAGAAACCTTTACATGTGCCCTTAGAGATAGCCACACCAATGGGAGATAAGGTTATTGTAGAGTATAAGTATGATGTTTGTGATATGAGAATCTGTGATAGATCTTTACCTGCTGAACTGATTGAGTTACCTGTATTGGAGTTTGATATTATACTGGGTATGGATTGGTTAACTGTTCAAAAGGCTTCGATTGATTGTGCAATGAAAAGGATAAAATTTTGACCTGACGAACAGGAAAAGTTTATTTTTCAGGGAGAGACTAACAGCCACATATCAGGGTTAGTGTCTGCAGTACAGGCAGAGATGTTGATGAGAAAGGGGTGTATTGCTTATTTAGCAATAGTGGTTGACACTACAGGGGTATCCAAAGAGTTAGAGCATATTCCTGTGGTAAAAGAATTTTCTGATGTTTTTCCAAATGATCTTTCAGGATTGCCACCAGAGAGGGAGATTGAGTTTAAGATTGAAGTATATCCTGGTACCGATCCTATCTCCATTCCACCATATCGGATGGCACCACCAGAGCTGAAAGAGTTGAAAAAGCAATTACAAGAATTTTGTGACAAAAGTTTCATTCGGCCCAGTAGTTCACCCTGGGGAGCATTGATGTTGTTTGTAAAGAAAAAGTATGGGTCACTGAGAATGTGTATAGATTACAGACAATTGAACAAGGTGACAATGAAGAATAAGTATCCTTTGCCCAGAATTAAAGACCTATTTGATCAGTTACAGGGAGCTTGCTTCTTTTCCAAGATAGGTATGAGGTCAGGGTATTATCAGTTGTGAAAAAAGGTGAACACATTTCAAAGACTGCTTTCAGAACTCGGTATGAGCACTATGAGTTTTTAGTGCTACCATTCGAGTTGACAAATGCTCCAGCAGCTTTTATGTATATGATGAATCGGGTGTTTAGACCATTTATAGATAAATTCATAATTGTCTTTACTGATGACATCTTGGTGTATTCAAGAAGTAGAGAAGAACATAAGAAGCATCTCAGAATCACATTACAAATATTGAGACCATCAGCTGTATGCAAAGTTCTCAAAATGTGAGTTTTGGTTGACAGAGGTTGTATTTTTGAGGCATGTTGCGAGTAAACATGGCATAAAGGTGGACCCACAGAAAGTTGAAGCAGTTGCTAACTGGCCACGTCCTACCACTGTTACTGAGATCCGGAGTTTTCTTGGTATGGCAGGGTATTACCGCAGATTTGTTAAAGACTTTTCTAGAATTGCTGCACCAATGACAAAGTTGACCCCGAAACAGGTGAAGTTTCAATGGAATGATGAATGTGAAAAGAGTTTCCAGACTCTTAAAACCTATTTAACCACTACACCAGTGTTGATACTTCCTTCTGAGGTAGGCAGTTTTGCTATATACTGTGATGCTGTCACGATCCAACCTGCAAGCCACGACAGTCCTAGGGTACGGTGTTGCCTAAGCTGCCAGTACCACGAAGAACCCCTTTATCTATATGATATGGCAAACAATTCAATATCAAGCTTAAATAGCTTAACAATTCTATAAAAATTTCGACAGCATCTCCTCTATAAAAGGACTATGCCTAGCTGTAAAACATGCAATAAGCACTTCTAATAAACTTTATCATCAATACTCATATCACTATCAACAATGGTCCCTCTGGATCTCCAATATCAACTCAAAATATATCTGTATATCATACTTTATCCATCCACAGCATCTTTATATATGCAAAACCATATAAATATAATCACGTACATATACATGCCCCTATTTAATTTACAGTACCATGGAACCTCTATACAGTACAAATATTTACATATATTTTTGGGACTGAAATATTACTTGTCACAAGTATGCCTACCTGAAATATAGGCATCATGGTCACTTTATCAGCAGATGTCCTTTGTGGGGCGAGCAGTAGCCATCTGCTACAGTTTCTCAACCTACAGTGCAAATGAGTCAGAATGTAGTTAGAGAGGCTCCTAGAAGAGGCAGTGGCAGAGGACAGGCAGCTAGCAGCAATCAGGCCCCAGCAGGCAAAGGTCAGGGGCGAGTCTTTGCAGTCAATACTCAGGAGGCACAGAGATAAGATAATGTGATTACAAGTACTATTTTAATTCAGAATGAGATTATTGATGCCTTGTTTGATTTTGGTGCTACGCATTCCTTTGTTACACCTCAATGTAATACCCTAGGAAGTCCTAACTTATATGCATGATTTAATTCATAGTATATGGTTTAAAGGCATTGAAATGAGGGGAAATAATTTTAGAGACACAGTTAGAAAGCGAATAAATTACTTTTCCAGAAATCGGTGGTATCAAAAACAATGCCGAGAAATTAGTTGTCCGGTCAATAGTTGAATTTCTAATTCTGACCAGTGGGTAAAAGATCACATAAATGCATGTGTAATTTTAGTAAAAAGAAAGAGGTGAAAAAACTTTAGGAATACTGAAAAAGTAACCAATGACAAAACCGTAAATAAATGGAACTTCAAGGTGAATAGTGGAAATTGGTCCGTCTGGGTTTCAGAATGGCTCTGAAACTATTTTTATAAATAAGTATAAATTAAAATAAGCCTTTTTATTCCCCAGTTTGAAATCTAAATCCCGACAGAATTGTCAGAATAAATTACAGAAGAAGTTGGGATCAAAGTATAATTACTTAAAAGTTTAAGGACTAAAATGTAATTTGCCATTATGACTTAATATATAAGGAATGCCTTAGTCAATTTTTGCCATCTTCTTCTTCCTTTCTTAGGGTGGCCGAATCATCTTCTTCATCTTCCTCCATTTTCCAAGCTTGTTTCCTTAAAGAAAACCATAGAAAACTTGATTTTGTCCGTGCATCTTCCATTTCCAAGCCATTTCTTCCATGAAATTGCAAAGGAAACCAAGGAATTCTTGAAGCACCATTTCAGCTAGAATCTCCATTCAAGGTAACAAGTTAGTTTGTTTGCTTTTATGGTTGTTTTAGATGAATTAGATGATGAATTTGATGGGTTTTAAGTTAGATTACATCAATTGATGCATTTGGATAGGAATTCCCAATTTCAAACCCTAGGTTGAAGTTGTATGAATTGAACCTTTTATTTTCTATTAGATTATGTTAATTAAGCTTAGAATAAGTTAATTAAAGGCTACTGGATGAATAATTTATGGTTTGTTTGTTGTAGAAAATCAAGTTTGTCAAAGTTGTGCTTATTGCCTCCTTTGAAGCTTTTGGGTGGAAATCAATTTTCCAAAACAATTAGAAGCCTTAGGTGAGTTCTATATGCATCAAATTACATGCCTATACCATTGGAATGATGATTGGAATTCTATTTTAGATTCATGTTTTTGGCCGAACCTAAATCCACTATTCATGCCTTTGTATTTTTATTTGTTTTCCTTTGTATACCTTAGCCATTTTGATCCTTTTTGATGTTGTTTTATATTATATTTTTGTTGCCTATTGTGTTGCCTACAATGTGAACTTGTTGTTGGTTGAATTGGGCATGCCAACTTTGCACCAAACCCTAACCTAATGTTTTGTCCTTTTGTGCCCACCATTTGTTTGATGAATTGCCTAGTTGTAATTCCATAGGCCTATCACATTTTTCCTCCATAGGCCCACCATTTGAATGCCATCATCCCCAATGACATTGGCATGCCAATTGGCCTACCGATTTTCTTTGCCGAGCCAACCTTTATTCCGTATCTTTGTTGTTTACAAAACCGATTATCATTGAATGTATATATTTCAATTCCATTAATTGAATTGCTACTTGAATTGAGCGATATTGTGATTATTGATATTGATGATACCATTGTTGTATAATGGTATCCATTCATATGTTTCATTCTTATATTGGCCCTAATATGGCTTGACAGAGCTATCGCTTTGACAGGGTAGTGGGTAAATATTGTCGGCGATGTGCACATTGTAATACTGATGCCCTAGCTGGGAAGGGTTATGGTCCTGGCCATAAGACCTAATTAGTCTTATGCTTATTGCTACTAATATTACTGGAGACTGTATGTTCGTATATAGTCCATACTGATATGTAATACCCTATAAATTACTAACTCACATGCATGAATTAATTCTCAGTTTGTGGCTCATTAGTCTTGAAATGATGGGAAATAATTTTAAAGACATAGTTAGAAAGCGAAATTGTTACTTTTCCAGAAAGCGGCGGTGTCCGGAACACTGCCGAGAAATTTGCAATTCGGTCAATACAAGAATTTCTAAAGTTGACCTGGGGGTAAAAGATCACCATAATTTATGTGTAATTTCGGTAAAAAGAAAGAAGTGAAAATCATTTAGGAACACTAAAAAGTAACCAATGGCAAAATCGTAAATAAATGAAAGTTTAAGGTGAATAGTGGAAATTAATCGGTCAGGGTTATAGAATGACTCTAGAACCATTTTTATAAATAAGTATAAATTAAAATAAGCCTATTGATTTCCCACTTTGAAATCTAATTCTTGACAGAATTGATAGAATAAATTACATAAGATTTTGGACTAAAAGTGTAACTAATGGAAGTTCAAGGATTAAGTTGTAATTTGCAAATATGATTTTTCTATTTATTTCTTACTTACCCAAATTTGTTCATCTTTCTTTATCCTTCTTCATCAAGCCTGAACCATTCTTCATCACTTTCCCATCCGAATTTCTTCATTTTCCATCAAAGTTCCTTAAGTAAAATCATAGAAAAATCTAGTTCTAGGCTAGTTCTATCTATTGCTAACATCGGTTTGCTTGGAGGAGCAAAGAAATTCAAAGATTTGTTGAAGGAGGGATTCGGCTACTACACCTCATTTGGGAAAGATTGTGTTTTGTTTGATTTTATGGATTAATTAGATGTTATTTAGGTAAAATTAGATGAGTTTGTAATTTATTTGCATTAATTGATGCTAACTGATTGGAATGCCTAACTTGGTTAGCTTAATTTAAAGTTGTAAGAAATGGGTTGATGATTTAGTTTTTAATTTTGTTAATTGATGTTAAAATATGTTAATTGGATGTGAATAGATGATTAATTGGTGGTTTGTTTGATTTAGAATACCAAATTTGACAAAGGTGTGCTTTAGAGCTCATTTGGTGATTCTGGTGGAAATTTGCTTGTTCAAAGGGATTTGAAGCTTTCGGTGAGTATATATTGCATCCTATAACATGCCTAATTGATTGAAATGATAATTGGAAACCTACCCTAAAAACCTCACTTTGGCCGAATGGTTTGCACTATTCGCATTGCCTATTTTCCTTTGATTTTTGCCTTGAATTCCCATACTAATTTGACCTCATTTGATGTTGTTTAATTGTGTTTCTTTGATGCCTATACCTTTGTTGATAATGTGGCTTTGTGTTGATTGAATTGGGCAATTCAAGTTTGCACCTAAACCTAACCTATTGGCTTACTATTGTATGCCCACCATATATTTGATGAAATACCTAGTTCATTTGCCTTTGGCCTATTATTTTGTATTCCATAGGCCTACCATTTAAATGTCATTATCGCCAGTGATGTTGGCATGCCAATTGACCTACCGTTTTTCGCCATTGAACCAACTTTTGTTCCATGCCTTTCTTAATTGCCAAACCATTTACCATTGATTGAATGTTATCCATAGCATTGCCATTGTTCTTATTGATAGTTGAATTGACTGATATTGGACTGATTGATTGATGGATGCCATTGTTGCAAAATGGTATCCCTTATTATATTGACCCTTATATGGTTTGACAGAGCTACCAATCCGACAGGGTAGTGGGAAAATACTATCGGTGATGTGCACATTGTATTACTGATGCCCTAGCTAGGAGGGGTTATAGTCCTGGCCATAGGGTTTGATCATCCTTATGCTTACTGATACTGATATGTTACTGGGGACCTATATGGTCCATACGGATTATTAGAGATTTTATGATTTATTTTCATACAGTCGATCCCTTTATCTGTCTTTCCATATGATATCGAGCCTACATTGTATTTCCTGGCTATTATGTAACCGATATCGATTCTGTACATTATATTTGTATTATTGATACCTTTATGCCATTATTGCCTACTATTTATTATGGATGCATGTAGATTCACTGAGTATCATTTATACTCACCTTTTATTTTTTAAACCATTTCAGGAGAGGAGTAGGCTACAGAATCCCGACATCTATCATTAAGTGGATTTCTGCTATAGTCATTAGATGTATATTTTTTGATATTTTTGTATTATTACTTTTGGTGTTCATTATCTAACTGCTCCATGGGGTATGTATGGGTTAGCTAGGAAATGAACATATGTATATATTGATGATGATATTATGAGTTATATGATGATGTATGATATGATATTTTGATGGTTACAGCCAATGATAGAAATTTACAAAATGAATTACAGAATAACAAAGTGGATGGTAATTAACTAAAATGGATAATTTATTGTGGTTTATAGATTGTGCATGTGATACTGGGTTCTATGGGTGTCGGCCGCCATTGGCTTCTCCCATGCCCTAGGACCATCGCAGTCCAGGAAACTGGGTCGTGACAGAGGTGGTATCAGAGCTCTAGGTTTACAGACTGTGAATCTAGGTTACAGATAGTGGAACTTAGGTAACAGATGAATAGTACCCAAATTATAGAGGAATAGTAACTAAGTACAGAATGGGGTAGAATTAAGTATACCATGGAGCATAGGATTTCCTTTGACGTCTTTTGATGTTATCGTCTATTATATGTTATTATTCTGCGATTTTGTCATATTCTGAAACCGTTTTCATTTTCCCGATAGATTACAGAGATGTCTGACTATAGGGATAGAGGATAGAAGATGCCTATGGAATACGAGCCTCACTGCATACCTGAAAATGATAACCACTAAGGGTGGTGAGTATAAAAATACTCAGTGAATCCATATGTATAAAAATGCAGTAGATGACATATTACCATAATTGCCCATATATGGCCTATAGAATCAATATAAGATAACAAGTATAGAGTATAACAAGTATCCATATAATTACTCAGTAGCAAATATCCATATAATTATCCATGTAATTATCCATATATAAATGTATCCAGTGTACGAGTCAACGCACATATGATATAAGAGGATTGGGTTAAATGAAAAGTGCAATCGCACTATTTGTAATTTAATACTCCAACACTATCATAAAGTGCACAAAACACCTTACATAAAGGGGATCAACCCTTATGAGTAGAGAATATAACTCCCCTCCCTAGCAAGGGTCAAATAAATACAAGTGTGCACACTGTCGATGGAATTACCCATTACACCATCGAGGTAGCCTTATTATAGTACCATATGGGTGTCTCCATATAACAATATAAATAGCAGAAATATAACTAATATAGCTATGAAACAATCATATATATGTTTATAATCAATAATATAACAAATTTGGGTAGTGTCAAAAAAATGCCCGGCGGGGCCAAATTGCCTGTCGCAAATGACACTCGCCGTTACGGATCCGTTTTGGAATTTTTGAGTAGTTTCTGGTTAACTATGTTACCAAGGAATTTAGGTGGACCATGAGGTACCAATTTAAAGCTTAGGTCAAGACTAGAAGATTGGTCCAAGTGGTGGCCCAATTGGCTTTCTGGATTTCATTTTATAGACAAACAAAGTTTAGGTCATTTTAGGTCGTTTCGGTGGGCTTATTTACGGGCCAATATGCATTGTAGGTACTTTTGGATATCAAACTCTGTTTTATCAATCTAAATGACTTTTTATATGATATATGATGCAAATCATGCATGATTATACATATAGACTCACTTTATAAGCAAGTAAACCACTGTCCCCCAATACTACTGCCGAGCCCTAGTCGGCCCGCCGTTCTACACTCCCAGCTGGAGTATTTGACGGTTCACCTATTTTCACATATAACACTCTGGTAAGACGTAAAAACATTACAAATCATATTATACACATCAAAACACATCAAGCATACACACTATGCTCTATAAACCTCGTTTTGCATCAATTACACATTTACCAATCCTTTATGCTATAAACACATTCTGTCACTATATTTAACTTAGATTTCACATATTCATCACTTATATACTATATTAAGAACTCATATACACTTAGTTCATCATTTCATATCAAACATACACCATAACTCACATATGCTTTCCAAGTACTTATATCAATCCTCTTTTACATATCTAAACCTATACATTTC
>CANXYC011746796.1:0-15821 GCA_948193065.1 Aleurites moluccanus
TTCACAAAATTTCAAGTTTCTTCCAATTTCTTCCTAACAGCCTTTGATCTACTTTAACATGTATAAAACTGTCTAAAACATGCATATTCATTCAATATAAGCATAAACATGCATCATACATATCATACAAACATATAAGAAAACTCCCTTTGGTTTGCCTCTAAAGGTTGTGTTCTAAGCCTTTCAACTGAGGTGTTACAAAATATGCCAAGCACAAATCACTATAAATGTATATATATACATAAGACTATACGGGTCTTATGACTAGGACATCCCTTACTAGTACAGGGTATTAATCAATACAATGTGCACAAGGCCGACAGTATGAACTCACTACCCTGTCGAAACGGCAGCTCTGTCAAATCACCTCGGAGTCAATAGAAGCGATAATCACATCAATAGATGCCATTTCAAAACAATGGCATCGACAATATCAATAACTCATCAGAAATCAATTGGGTAAGTCTAAAGTCAATAAAACATCAATAATTATCTATTAAACGATGACCAAAGGCCTAACGACCAAAAATGAGAACAAACATATTTTGGTCATTTGCGGCCAAAAAGTTGACGCAATTGGCATGCCATTGTCGTTGGTGACGGTGGAATTCAAATGGTTGACCTACGAATTTTTCGGTATGGTTTCAGTGCAATATTGACATTGCCCCCAATTATCAATAAACATACACATGGAAGCAATTCTATAGGCAACAAAAGCAACTCAATAATCTTTAACAAACACATCAATTTGGCATGGAAAAACAAGTCCAAAACCAAGGCAATTCAAAGGCAAATTTTCCCAATTAGGGTTTGGCCAAATGGCCTTTTTCACAAATGGATTTCAAATGGCGTTTTATCAATTTAGGCAAGTAATTTGATGCATAAGAGACTCACCAATCACTCCAAATTACCTAGCAAACTCGATTTGCTACCGAATTCCTCAAATCCTCGGTTTAGACCAAAATCGGCGATTTTCTCCGAATGAATTTTCTACAACGAAATAAACATCAATTAAACATCGATTAATTCCTAATTGACTTATTCTAAAGCCAATTTACACATCCTGATCCATATAATCAATTTCAAAACTCACAACTTTAATTTAGGGTTAGAAAATTGGGAAAAATTATTTAATGCATCAATTGATGCAATTAAACCATTTACCCATTCCTATTATTATCTAATTAACCTATTTAAACCATAAAATCAAACAAATAAATAATTTAAACATTTTACCTCTTTTTGGCCGAAATCCCTTTTGCTTTGTTCTTCAATTTTTCTTGATTTTCTATGGTTGATTTTGATAGTTTAGAGTTTGTATGGTTTTAGAATGAAGATTTCAACACTTTCCTTTCACAAAATAATGAAAGAAATCAAATGGAATTGAGAGAAAATGGCTACGGGTGGAGAAGAAAATTCAGCCAAAATTTAGCCAAGTTTTTGCTTATATAATAAGACAAAATTGACAAATTACCCTATTGGTCCTCCAACTTTTCAAAATTTGCTTTTGGTCCTTTTTCGCTCGGTAATTCATTCCGATAATTTCGTCGGGAATTGGAATTCAAAGTGAGTATTCAAACATCTTATTTTTATTAATATTATTTAATAAAAATAATTTCAGAGCCGTTCTGAAACTCAGACTGTCGAAATTTACTATTCACCAAAAATTTCATTTATTTACGATTTTGCCATCGCTTACTTTATCAGTATTCTTAAATATTTTCTCATATTTATTTTTACTGTATTCACATATAAATATACATTATAATATACCCTCAATCCAAATTCAGAAATTCATCCATTGACCATACTGCTATTTTACGGTAGCGATATCGATACCGACGATTTTTAAAAAAATTTCTCATTTTTGCTCTAACTGAGTTTTTAAAATTATCCTTAGCCATTTCGATACTTTTAATCCACATACTGAGAATTTATTTCATAAAAACTTGTTATGCATATTTTTAGGGTATTACACAAAGGCTGTCTTTTTCTTGTCAGGTGGATAGACTTGTATTTGATTATACCCTTCATATAAATTAGTCAAGCAGACTACCTCAAATTTGGCCATGCGGTCAACCAATAAGTCTATGTGAGGTAAAGGATAATTATCTTTTGGATAGGCTTTGTTCAGATCCCTGTAATCCACACATATTCTTACTTTCCCATCCTTCTTGGGCACATGCACTATATTGGCTAGCCATGAAGGGTAATTGACAGGTTCAATGAAACCGTTCTTCAATAACCTGGCAACTTCCTCTTTGATCTTGAGAGACAACTCCGCCTTCATCCTTCGTAACTTCTATTTTACAGGCTTCACATTCTCATAGGTCATAACCTTATGGACTGCTATGCTTGAATCGATACTCGCATGTCTTCAGGTTGCCAGGCAAAAGAATCTAAAAATTCTTGAACAATCTTGACTAAAGAAACCTTATCATAGAATGATGATGCAATGAATGTGAACTTCAAATTATCATCTGTGCCCAAATTTATTGATTCTTTATTTTGTTCTTTTATTTCATTTATTTCTTTTTCTTTTGACGCCTCTTTTAAATTGGATTCATGGAGAGAGAAAAAAGACTCAAGGATATAAAAGGAAAATTGAACTCTTTCATTGCTAACAAAAGTTTCATCCTCGTGGACTACATCAAAATTAAAAGACGGATCAGGGAGATCCTTTACAGACTCTACAGAGGGAAAAAAATAGACTCAATAGGCTCTGACTCTAACTCGAACTTGGTCAGGAAAGAAAACAACTCATCAAGGTTGGGAAGCTTCTCAATGTGCTAATTATCAAGTGCAGCCAAGGTTGGATGGATAAGTTTGGTGGGCTCTGATTCCAATTCATTTCCAATCATGAGGACTTGCTCAAAGAGAGTAGCCTCCATATTTTCCTCGCAATCTTGCTCTAATAGGTACATGGGCTCGCAATCCTCCAAATTGAGCCTGATATCAAAGAAAATTTCAAAACCTAGGATTAACTTTTTAGTTACAAGGAAAAACCATGGTTCAGCAAAACCACAAAAGGGAAAGTCCTCTCCTTCTTTTTTTACAAAATGTCCATTCAAGGTTTTGAAATAGGGGCGTATTTGCCAGTCAAAGGTCTCACCTTTCCTCTTAGCCTCGGCTCTCTTTTTAGCTTCTATCTCAACCTCCTCCAAATCCTTTTTGGTAGGTTTATAACCAAGTCCAAAAGGTAGGTCGGCTACTGGGTACTCCTTGAAAGAGGTTATTCCCTGTTGGTTCCTCCCAAGACCTAAACAAGGGAAGTAATTCATTTTCTTTAAGATGTTAGCCACAACTATATTTTCGAAAGGATCAAAATCAAAGGGGATTGACTCTTTACCTCTTTCTTGTTCAATGAACTAGATGGTGTCAAAAGAGAAACCAGAAAAAGGGACAATGTTCGGTTCAGGCTGAATTCCCAAAACGGGTGCAGAGTTGGGAACCTCGCTTTTACTATATATGTCACCCTTGATAGTTACCACAGTAGTCTCGTGAGGCATTTTAAGCTTTTGGTTCAAGAAGGATGGGACTGCTCTCGCCTTATGGATCCAAGGTCTTCCAAGGAGGAGATTAAAACAAGCGGGCACATCAATCACTTGGAAAGGGATTGAAGTAGTAATTGGTCTGATTGTCACGTCAAGAGTTGCCACACCAAAAACTTCTCTCTTGGTATTATCATATGCCCTCACAATCTGGTTGAAGGGGGTAAAATCTATAGCCTTCAGGCCCAAACAACTTGTAACTTTCAATGGGCAAACATTCAGGGCTAACCCATTATCTATCAAAACCATTGAGACCGTCTTCCCTCGGGTCATCACAGTTATGTACAGTGCATGATTGTGATTTTCTCCTTCTTTAGGTAAATCAAGATCCGTGAAGGAGATAGAAGCCACCTTGGTTTCAGGAGAAATATTGATTAGTGAGTGAGGTAACCAAGGTTTCAGGAGAAATGTTGATTAGGGCTTGACATTGATTGAACTCCTTGCAAAGAGCTTAGCGATGCAGGAAGGATGACTGGATAAGACTCCAAATGGAGATACTGGCATGTGTTTTCTTCAATTGCTTGAGGATAACATCCTCTTTAGGCTTATTATTTATCTTTTCCAGGGGAGGAGGAACATGCTGGACAGGTTATTGGATTGATGAATTTGGCTGGTAGAGTCTCCCACTTTGGGTCATTGCATCTATCTCTTCCACAAAGTCATTCAGGTCCAGGACGCAACAAAAATCATTATTTGATCGAATCAAAGAGATTAGATCAAGTTCTGTGCCAGAAGAGTGAAGGACATTGACATTGGACTGATGGTTTGGGAGAGGATTAGTGGTGATGTTGGGTATGGCCTTTGGTGGAATAATATCACCACTGTCCACTAGGTCTTGGATCTTGTGTCTCAAGGTCTTGCACATGTCTGTTTTGTGCCCCGTACCTTGATGATACTCATAATATTTATTTACATTCCAACTTTTGGGTAACGGTTTTGGGGGTGCTCTAGGTTCTAAAGGCTTGAGCATATTTGATTCCAAAGCTTTCTTATACACCATGACCAAAGGCATACCCAAATCAGTGAAGGACCTCCTTTCAAGTCTCATAGGAGGATGATTGGAAATAGCAGCAACTTCCCCGCCTTTCTGATTGAAGGGAGTATTGTGGCCATAATAGATGTTTTTTCTATACCTTGAACTAGAGGATTCTTCTTTGATTTGCCCGCTTTGGATCAGATCCTCTATCTTTCAAGCCGTGGCAATAAGAGCTTTGAAATCTGACAAGTATTGGGTTTAGAGATAAGTCTGATTCTTATTGCCAATTATATCAATTTGCTCTTGCTCAATAGGCCTGTTCATCATTTGGGCTGTTGTAGCCCTTCATCTTGTGAGGAAAATGGAGAAAGACTCTCTTTGTTGTTGTTTAGTGGTCTCCAAATCCCTTCTGGTGACCTCGATATTGTAATGATATTGCTTGACAAAGGCATTGTAAATATCATCCCAACTTTTCTTAAAATTGTTGTCCAAGTCAACAAACCATCTCATTGTAGCACCTGTGAGTGACTGCTAGAACAATTGAGCAAGGAGCTCATTGTCCACCCCTAATCGATTCATGGCCCCTATAGACATCTTTAAATGGGTTTTTGGGCAAGTGGTGCCATCAAATTTGTCCATGCTAGGCATCTTAAATTTTAGGGGAACCCTAGCAATCGAGAAAAGTGTAAGAGCATCAACATCAATGAGATCCTTATGCTTCTTGATGTTCATGAGAAGCCTTTTCATAGCTTCGAATTTTTCTATTAACTTCTTGGTTTCAGTCGGGTGGGAGCTTTCTCCTCCATGAAAAAGATTTGAGGAGGAGGATGGAGATGTTCGACCATTCAGATTGATAGCTGGTAAGGGAATGACAACTTCTAAAGCTTTCTCATTATTTGTCAAATCAATAATGGGATTAGGCAGAAGGGATAAAGATGCATTAGGAGCAACGGCTTGATGAGTACTTGATCCTTGACCCATCATTATTTTCACCTCAGTGAGGATGGACTGGCGCTGTGTATCAAGGGCATGGTCTATAGCAACACGAAAGTTATCCTCTTGCTTTTTGAGTAAGGTGGCTAAAAGTGTTTCCATGGCGTCCATGCCAAGTGTTGTGCTTTTCATTTGTATCTTCCAAAAGAAACATTTCAAAATCAGGTCATGGTGGTCCAAACAAAACCTAAACAAAGGTGGGAAGAAGGACCTAGTCTAAGTGAGGTTTGAAATTTTGTGGGTGGTTCAAAGTTTCTGGGCTTTGGTTTGACCATTGACTTCATTGGTTCTTAGTCCATAAATGCATGACTGCATGGTTATGCATGAAGAAAAATTGGTTCATGATGACAGTTTAACATTATCATAGTTCATGGGCTCTAAGGTCCAAGGTCTAATGTTCATTACATGAAGGCTAGGTGGTTTGGTTTAAAGGATACCCGTCATAATAAAGTAGTGATATACCTAATCACATGTGAAATAATGAGTTTCGTGTGGATCCAACATTATGACTGCTCGTTACATCTCAAAAAGGATTTGAAGATTCATTATGGGGTAGATACTTTTGCTATCTCCCAACATACTCAAAGAGAGTTGTCGGATTAATGTTATTCGTTATCCAAAGGTTGAATTTCGTAACTGTGATGTAGTGATGCATGAAAATCAAAGTTAAGCTAAAAGCCAAGTAAAAAGTCACTTTTGAAAATATTTTCAACCAATTGGTAGTCCTCTTTAACTTTTAAAAAAGTTTGTCCCCAGTGAAGTCTCCAACTGTGAGGCCTCGCCCGAACACCTCGTCCGGGTCCGCTTTAAATAGAATCAGAATGCTCATTTGAGTGATTTCTCACGGAGGAGACGACCTTAGCGCCTTTTGAAAATGATTTTGATGTTTTGAAGTCGCCACCTTAAGTTATTTTTGTTGGAAAAATTTAAAGGAAAAACCCATTTTGACTCCAATTTTATCCCAAAGGAAAAAAAAAAGTATACTAGTCTTTGAAACCAAAGAGGATTCAAGGACAAGGTTTTCGGTTGAACTTGGCTTCTAATTTTAACCTTAATTTAAAACATTTGCAAGAGCAATTTAAAGGATGAGATATAAAGACGCATGAGCAAGTAAATGAATGGACGAAAGTGATAAAATAAAGCAGTTAAGAGAGTGATAAATTAAATTATTACAATTCAAAAATCCCAAAATAGGGGATATCTACTCTAGCCCTTATGGGTTTTAGGTTGATCACACATTCTCTAAAGATCTGAAAAATGATAAAATACAATAAACAAAGTGTCACGACCCCACCTGGGAGCTGCGACGGTCCTAGGGTACGGGTGTTACCTAAGCTACCAGTACCACAAAGAACCCAATTAACTGTATGGCATGGCAAGTAATTCAAATATTCAGCTCAAATATAGCTTAATAATTCTACTGAAATTTCGACAGCATCTCCTCTAATATATGACTATACCCCACTGTAGAACAAGCAATAAACACTTCCAATATATATTTATCATCAATATCATTCTCAACCTCCAATATCAACTCAACACATATATATCTCAAGCTATATATATCCATAACATAATTTATATGCAAAACTGATAGAAATACAAGCTCACATATAAATGTCACCCTTTAGGTTACGGTACCATGGAATCTATAATATTGTACAAATATTTACATATACTTTTAAGACCCGAATATTACATGTTACAGGTAGCAAAATTCCAAGGCGAGGATAGAAGGTGCTAATGGAATTCAAGTCTCACTGCAGCCCTGAAAAATAATAACAACTACAGGGTGAGTATAAAAATACTCAGTGAATCTATATATATAAAAATGCAGTAAATGTTCATAATACCATAATCGCTCACAAATGACCTGTAGAATCATATAAGATAACAAATAAAGGGTGAAACAGGTATCCATATAAATATCCAGTATATGAGTCAACTCTCATATGATATAACAGGATTGGGTCCAGTGAAAAGTGCAATCACATTATAATAGCACAATTGTGCATAATCCAATGTACGTAAGGGAGACTAATCCTTACGGCTAGAGAATATGATACCCCTCCCTAGCAAGGGTCCAATGAATACCAGTGTGTACACAGTCGATGGAATTACCCACTACACCATCGAGGTAGCCCTGTTATAATACCATATGGGTGTCTCCATATAACAATAAAAATAGTATAAATATAACTCATATTGCTGTGGAACAATCCAATATATATTTATAATGAATAATAGAACAATTTTGTGTCAAGTAAAAAAAAATAGTCGGCGGGGCCCAATTGCACTGCTGCAATTGACACTCGCCGTTATGGGTCCGTTTTGGAATTTTTCAGTAGTTTCTGGTTAACTATGCTATCAATGGATTTAGATGGACCATGAGATACCATTTTAAATCTTAGAGAAAAACTAGAAGATTTGGCCAAGTGGGAGCTCAATTGGCTTTTTAGGTTTCATTTTATATCCAGTCAAAGTTTAGGTCGATTTAAGTCGTTTCGGTGGGCTTATTTCGGGGTAAAAATGCACTATTGGTGTTTTTGGATACCAAGTACTGGTTTATCATTCCAAATAACATTTTATAAAATATATGATGCAAATTATGCATGTTTATACATACAGACTCACCTTTAATACAAAAAGTCACTTTGTCCCCAAAAACACTACTCGAAAGCCCTAATCGGCCCGCCGCTCGACACTCCCAGCTGGAGTACCTGACGGTTCACCTATTTCCAAATATAACACTTCGGTAAGACTTGAAAACATTACAAAACACATTATTCACATCAAAAGTCATCAAGCATACACAATATACACTATAGACCTCACATTACACAATTTACACTTTTTCCAATCCTTTATGTATCAAACACATGTCTATCACCACATTTGACTTACATTTCATATATTCATCACTATTATGCCAAGTTAAGAACTTATATACACTTAGCTCAACATTCCATATCGAACATACATCAAATTCCAAGTTTACCTTCCAAGTACTTATATCAAATACCATTTCCATATCTAAACTTATACATTTGCATTATATACATCATTAATCCATATTCAAACCTTTCCTTCCTAATTACTTCAACCTAACACATTAAACCTATAACTCAATATGGTTTGGCTTAATTAGAATTCACTCCATTGATTCATTTTTCAACACCAATCATTTAAATAAAATAAATACATATCAAATGCATAACATTCAATCATTTAAACCTATTAAACACCAAAGCACAACTTCATTTCCTAAGCACCTCACATTCGGCCAACCTAGTATTTCATTCAAATGAGTTTCGTTCCATTAAATGGCTACTAATTCATTACAAATGCATCAAATATAACACATTTGAACCAAAATTCCATCAAAATAACACATTTGAACCTTACCTTTTCCTAGTTAGGGTTTCCTTCCAACTTTTTGATTTTTTTTCCAATCTAAACACATATTTGTTAATAATTAACATCAAAGAATATCTTAGGATCAAAATTAAACCAAAAGAATGGTAAAATAACTTACTTTTCCAATAGTTCTTTGAAATCTTCAAAGCTTTGATTTATTAACTTTTCTTAGTTTTTCTTTGAATCTAAGGATATAATTGTGTTTGATGGAATTAACTAGTTTGGATCAAAAAATGAAAGAAAACAACTTGATTTAGTGAACATCAATGGTGGTCGAAACCTTGAAATGAAGAAAGAGAAAGTTTGGTTGGTGAAATGGCTAAGGAAGAAGAAGAGGTGGGAAAAATCCACCTAAATATCAAGTTGATAATCCTATGCATTGATCTTATGGTAAAAATTCTGAAACCTAGCTTACTAAAATGATACCATAGGCTTGCATACACCACATAAGTCCATATTTCTTAGGAAAAGACCATACTACCCCTAGTTCGAATTGGATCCCTATCCGAGTAACTTTTTCCGGAATTATTTTCTACCGGCTTTAATCTTCCAACAATTATTCATATGACCATTATACCACTATTTTTATGTCCTGATATTCTCTTTTATCATCAAATATAAGGTTAATTTCTATTAAAAACTCAAAGGGTGTGAAATAACCATTTTGCCCCTAGTTCACCAAAAATTCAATTTTACCCGATTACTTCCTAACAGCCTTTAAACCCCCTCTATTCATACAATCACATCATATAACATGCATACATGTTAGGTTCAAGCAGAAACACATAGCAAATCACAACATTTAAGTCAATTCAATATTTTCCCAAGTAACCATTTGTGGTTCAGGTTCTAGGTTTGACTAAGATGTTACACAAAGTAAAAGGAAAAAGGTGGTTTTTAACATTTTTGGATTTGAAGCTATTATATAGCTTGCTTGCGTATCCCGTTAAATGGGAATTAAAACCCACGCAGTTCTTTCTTCTTGCTAAGGAGGGTTGATTTTATGCCCATTTTATCATGTTTTGGGTTCTTCATTTTGATGCTCTATCAAACTAAAGACAGGTTGACAATGAGTTGTTTATTTTGATGCTCTATCAAAATAGGAAAAGTTAGGAGATGATTCTTTTTCCCTTACTCTTTGGGGAGGCAATAGATGGATTGTTCTTTCAATCGAAGTTCCACCTTGGATTGATTGAAGCACGGAAAGATGGTTGGATTGTCTTTTATCTGACAATTCAAAAAGAAAACAAGCAAACCAACATAGTGATTTTATATTGAAAATAATTTTGAGACTCTACACGCCTCGGGTTTGGTCCTTCTTTAGCTCAAAGAGAACTAATTAAAATGAGCTCCACACATCCTAAAGAGTTATTCTTTAAACTCAAAGAGAGTTAAAGAAATAAGAAAAATAGGTTTATGAGGGAGAAGAGAAGAAATCTAAGAAGGAAAATTCAAGTTAAAGAGATTTTGGGGCCTGAAACTAGGTCAAGGGGATCATATATTTATAGTAGAGGCTTGAAGAGTCAAATCCCATCATTTTTCAATATGGGAATTGGAAAAAAAAAAAAAAACTGGTTTGGAACAGAGCTGCCGCAGGCAAGGCAAACTTGTGCCACCAGAGGGGGTGGCGACGCCGTAGGGCCTTTGGTGGCACAGGGGCGGTGCCGCCCTAGGGAGGTAGTGGCGCCGCCTAATGGGGTTGGTGGTGCCTCCCAAGGAGGGTGGCACCACCCCCTAAGGGGGGCAGGAATGCCAACCCTAGGGGGTGACAGCTTCGGTCCGACTTCGCTTCGACGTGTTTCTGAGTCCATTCGTGTGCAAGTTTGGTTCCGGTTTATACCGTTCGGCTTGGCACGAGTATAAAGGGTGTAAAAAATGAGTGTTCACAGGGGGGAGTTATTGTGTTTTTGAAAGGTTAGGGGGAAATTAGTGTATTGGATCATTCTACATGGGGAAATCGTAATTAACCCTTTCATATATATGCTCAGAATGAATATTAACGAAAGAATCATAAATATGTATATGCAAATACATACAAAACACATATACATAACTCACCTTCACAAAACAACAACAAAGCCAAAGCTCAAAATCTTCTATCAAACTCCAAATCAACTTGATTGCACTTAAAACTCCAAGCCTAACACATTTTAACAAATTCATAAATTTAGGATTTTCCTTACCCAACATTATCCATAATAAATTTTTGCAATTAAATACTCTCTAAAGCTTATTTAGATAGGTCTTAAATTTAATTTAACCCTTCCTTAAGAAATTTATAAAAGAATAAAAGTATTGACACTATTCATGATACTATTCATTATTTGCCCTAATTATTCCAACAACTAAAATCTATAGCCACTAATGTATTTAATGTACTCTTCATAACTCATATATAACTTCTAGCAACCTATAAACTCAAATCATAATAGAAATTGAAATATGAAGAAAATACCGCTTTCTCCTCAAATGGTGATTTTGATGAAATCTTGATTTGAAATGATTCAATAGCTTTCTTAAAGTGTTTACTTTCCAAAATAGAGCAATAATGTAGGTATTAATATCCTAGAATCACAGATGGAATGGATTTAGGGTTTGGTGGTTGAGAAATAAAGAAGAAAGAAAAATGGTTTAATTTTTGGATAAGTGACAAATGAACGAATATATATAGAACCCGACGTTTCACGCTCGTGAAAGGACTCACGCCTGTGAAGGTCGACCTTTTACACCTTTGAAAATGATCATCATGTCCATGAAAGAAATTTTATGAAAATTCAACATTCTGACAGTAACTTTTTGCACACCAGTGAATGAAGGCTGTAAGATATATCTCAACATCTCTCCAACCTAACTTAATCAAAACTTATCCAACATAAATTAACATATGAAACTCTCTCTTTAATAACTATCTATACTCAACAAATCACATTCCAACAAACTGAACTAGCAGAATATAGGACAGAAAATTGAAATTTATCACAACTCAAATAAATTCATTCAAAGACAATCAATCAAATTAAAAAATACAAACAATACAGATAGAGGGTATTACAATTTCATATTTCATCATGACGAACTCATTATTGTTGATATATTAAATAGAGTTTCTGCCCATTATAAAGTTTTCACGACCCTTTTCTTGATAGCGACGGTCCTAGGATGCAGGAGATGCCAATGGAGACCGGCACCCGTAGAACCCAGTACCACATGCATAATCTATAACCATCAATTTATTATTCATTTTACTTGATTACCATTCATTCTGTCATTCTGTAATTATTTCTGTAACTAATGCAGTTGGCTTTAGCAGTCATAATAACATGCCATATGATCATTATATATCTCATAATATCATCATATTCATATATACATGTTCATATTCTAACTAACCCATGCATACTCTATGGAGCAGATAGATTATGAACACCAAAATACAGAATTCAAAAATACTTACATATATCAAATGTGAGCAAAAATCCACTGGATGACAGACGATGGGATTCTATAATCTACTCCTCTCCTGAAAGGTTAAACAAAGCAAAAGGGTGAGTATATAAGATACTCAGTGAATCTATATGCATCGCCAATACAATAATGGATAACAAATGAATCAATGGTGTCAATAGGTCAATGTGAACAATTTTACAGAATCATAAATCAGAAGATGGCAAAATAACCAATAGATATATCATAGGCTCGGTATAATATGGAAAGACAGATAAAGGGATGGACTATATGCGAACATACAATCTCTAGTAACAATCAGTATGGACTATATGAAATCATACAGTCTTTAGTAATATCCATATCAGTAAGCATAACACTGATCAGGTCTTATGGCCAGGGCCATAACCCCTCCTAGCTAAGGTATCAATAATACAATGTGCACATCACCGATAGTATATTCCCACTACCCTGTTGGATCAGTAGCTCTGTCAAGTCACATTAGGATTAATATAAGCAAGAAACATATCAATGGACACCATTATACAATAATGGTATCTTTTATATCAATAAGCTCAATATCAATCAAATCAGTTATCAATAGAATCAATGGCATTGCAATAGATGATATGTTAGCCCTCTTGGGTTTGATGTTGATTTTGATGATAACAAAACAATATAAATGTGTTATTTGTGCTAACAATTTGATTGAGTTGATTGAGGCATGAGAAATCATGACGATTATTCAAACTATAGGATTAACACATTTTAAGGAAGTCTATAGAGTGCATATGCTAAGAGGGAGCAAAATTGAAGAAGTACATAAGTTAGGTTGCTGATTTTCGGTGAGTTGTGGGCGTGACCAATTATAGTCGCGGGTGCGACGCTAGGAATAAGTTTCATCACAGGTGCGACAAAGTCAGTCACAGCCTTGAAAAGCTTCTGGTAGTGGGCGCGACACTTTCTAGTCACGGGCGCGAAATTGATTTTGAGATTTCCAAAACATCCAGTAGCTTCTAGGAAAATAGAGTACCTCCAGTAGTGAGCACGACATAAGGAAGTCACGGGTGTGACTAAGCCAAGTTGCGGGTGTGACAAGGTTGTTCGCGGGTGCGAAATTAAAGTCAAAATATCTCAAAACATCCAGTAGCTTCAAGATGAATAGTGCCATTCAGTCGCGGGCGTGATATTATACCATCGCGGGTGAGACCAAATAGATTCGCAGCATTATCCAAGCTCAGTCGCAGGCGTGAAGAAGCTCAACCTAGTTTGAATGCTGGATCTCGCAATGAGTCGCAGGAGCGACAGTTTCAGTAGCGGACGTGACTCGATAAAATTCAAATTTATTCTTCTTCAAGCCAAGAAGAGAGAATCTAGTCATGGGTGCGACGCATGGAAGTCACAGGCGCCACTCGAGAAATTCAAAGGCACGAACAGGAAAACTGGCAGATTTGCACAAAGTCTGAATTGATATCAAATTCTGCATAAATTGAGAGAAATTATTAGGACAATCCTTATATCAATGGAAGTTATGGATTTTTAGTTTTAGGAACAAAAATCAGATTGAGCATTGGACATTGAAAAATGAAGGTATGAATTTTTGAAGGAATTATGCTCAAACTGCCAGACTAGGACAAAATAGATTAGTCAATTTGAAAATATTTATAAGTATTATAGAAGATGAATTTGAGCATGACATTTTACATAATTGAATCTCTAGATGTATAGTTTCATATGGAAAAATAATCAAGTCATTTGGAGCTCTATAGAAGGAGAAATTAAAAAATTAGTGAAGCATGCTCAAACTGTCTTATAAATTTAAGCAATAAAATATTATGATTTTTTAGGATATGAATATGGACTATTTTGGAGTTAAATTAAATAAAAAGTTGTATTATACATCTCAAAGTTTCTAACTCAAAAAATAGTGCATGATTTGGAGTTGTATAACTCAAGATATGATGAAAATAAATTACTGCTCTAGCTAGACAAAAAGTCGCGGGCGCGACTGCCGTGATTCTGACAGAAAAACTTGCTGTTGAATATGGTTCTAACAGCTATATTTTGGATCCTAACGGTCATATTTGATCCAAGGCTATAAATACAAGATAGTATGAAGTTCAAACAGGTTGGAGAACTTGAGATTAACAAGAGATTAAGTGTTTGAGAGATTAAATCAAATTAATTCTTGTATTTACTTGAAATGTGCTGAAATTATTTAAGCACCTTTAGTTGTGCTATTCTTTGAGTGTTGGAAAAATTCTTGTAGGGTTTTTTCTTTTTTACTCTTTTGTAATTCTTATTGGGTTTGAGTGTGAGCCTTAGAAAACACTTGTATAGGTTTGAGTGTGAAAACACTTATAAAGGTTTGAGTGTGAACCCGTAAAATATTTGGGTTTGATCTTGCACCCGTAAAAGGATTGGTTAAGGGAATTCTCAAGTGTGATCTTTAGGAGTTGATGTAGGCAAGGTTGCCGAACCACTATAAATCCTTGTGTTATTTCTTCTTCCCTTTCTTTCCTTCAATTAAATTTTTTATTTGTTATTAATTATACAAACAACCAATTCACCCCCCCCCCCCCCCCCCTCTTGGTTGCTAAAGGGACTAACAATTGGTATCAGAGCTTTATTTCCACAATTTTCAAAGATTTAATCATCTTGGAACAAAGATCAAATGGGAAGCCAAAGAGCAAGTTTTGTTGAAGGAAGTTCAACCTTGGTACCACCATATTTTGATGGCACCGACTATCCATATTTGAAGAATCGAATGGAAATTTTCATGGATAGTGATGGTATTGATTTGTGGGATGCGGTTGAAGAAGGATATACCATTCCTATTAAAATTATTGATGGCATTGAGGTGAAGAAGCCCAAGACTGAATGGACGGCCACCGAAAAGAAGGCCAATGGGAGAAATGCAAAAGCAATGCACACTCTATATTATGCATTAAGTAGAGAAGAGTATGAAAAAGTCTCCCATTGCAATTCGGCCAAGCAAATTTGGGACATATTGGAAAACACTCATGAAGCTAGCAAGGATGGAGTTGCTAATCTATGCTTCATAGCATTTGAGGAGGATGGACCTTCAAATGAGGTAAATTTTTCTAACTCCTCTAATACTAATGATAATGATGCCATGTAATTGTTAGAATATTTATTTTCTAAATATCAAAAATTGCATGACAAGTATGATGTTTTTAAAGCCATGCATAATAAAATTATGGACGAATGTGTTAGTCTTAAAAATGAAAATGTTAATTTAAATACCTCCAAAATTGACTTGGAAAAGACTCATGAGTTCAATGAAATTAAAATTGAGAATGAAGCCTTAAAGGCTAAAATTAATACTCATGATGAGTCTTTAGTTTTGTCTTGCAATGGCAATGACAAGTTAGATGAGATTTTTGAATCTCAAAGTATTGAGCCATCCATATCTAAGA
>CANXYC011746904.1:0-17364 GCA_948193065.1 Aleurites moluccanus
ATGGAGCAGCTAGAAACTGAACACCAAAATAAATATACAGAAATCCAGAAATATACGTAATAGACTGTAGCAGGAATCCACTGAAGACAGAAGACTGGATCCTGCAATCTACTCCTCTCTTGAAATGGTTAAACAATGAAACGGATGAGTATAGATGATACTCAGTGAATTTACATGCATCACAATAAATAATAATAGGCAATGGTATTAGTCAAAGTAAATACAGTATACAGTAAGGATCTCAAGGTACAGTAAAGTCAAAGAAATAACAAATATGTTCGGTTACATATGGAAAGACAGATAATGGGATGGACTGTATGAAAAGAAATCATACAATCTCTAGTTAATTAATATATAAGGACCATATAGGTCACCAGTATCATATAAGCATAAGGCTGATCAGGCCCTATGGCCACGACCATAACCCCTCCTAGCTAGGGTTCAATACTACAATGTGCACAAGGTCGATAGTATTTTCCCACTACCCTGTCGAATCGGTAGTTCTGCCAAACCATATCAGGGTCAATAATGAGGGATACCATAAGCAACAATGGCATCTGGATATCAATCAATATAATAACAGTCAGTTTGGTATCAATCAGTACAGTATGCAATAAGCTCATTGGCAATGTCATATACAATATACAATCAATAATAGTGAGTTTGGCAACAAGAAAAAGCAAGAAATAAAAGTTGGTTCGGTGGCCGAAAATTTTAGGTCAATTGGCATGCCAATGTCACTGGCGATAATGGCATTCAATTGGTAGGCCTATGGCATGCAAACCAATAGGCCAGTGACAATTGAACTAGGCATTCCATCGAACACTTGGCAGGCACACAATGGCAAGCTAATAAGTTAGGTTTGGTGGCAAATTTGGCTTGCCCAATCAAAGCAACAACAAACCACATTGTCAAACAAAGCAAGGGTATCAATAAACAAGATTAAACAACATTAAAATAGGATCAAAATGGCATGGAAAATCAAAGAAAAATCAAGCAAAAACAAAGGCAGTTTAGGTCAATTAGGGTTTGGCCACACATAGGGTTTTGGGGCAATGTTCCAATTCATAATTCAATCAATTATACAAGTAATTGGATGCAATGTAAACTCATCTAAGCTTCCAAATAGCCAATGCACAAGTTAATTCCACCAATTTCCACCAATTAGCCCAAATTTGCTACCTTGGAAAAAACCTTTGACAATTCTCCAATTCTACATTAATTAAACCATCAATTACTTATCCATTCATATCCAATTAGCAAATTCTAACATCAATTAACCATTTCTAACACTAATTCAACAAATCCAATCTTACAACTTCAATTTAAGCCATCAATTTGGGGATTTCATCAAATTAGGATAAATTAATGCAAAATAACCATAAACCCATTCAATTGAACTCAAATAACACCTAAATCAACAATTAAACCAAACCAAACAACTCTTACCTCAAAAGTCACCAAATGGCCGAATCACACCTTCAAATATTCCTCCCAAATCTTTGTTCCTTCCTTCAAATTAATGGTAGAAATGGGTTTAGCTACCTTAAATTACTATTTTTCTATAAACTTTCTTAAGAAATCTATAGGAAATATGAAATAAGGAAGATGGAAAATGGAAATGGAGGTTTCGGCAATGGTGGATGGAAAAATGGAGATGGTGAACCGAAATGTTGATGGTAATATAAAGACAAAATCAATTGCATAATTACAACTAAATTCCTCAAGTTTCATTCTTTACACTTTGGTCTTTAAATCTTCTATAATTTATTCTGACAATTCTTTCAGGATTTAAATATCAGTGTGGGAAGTGTATAGGCTTATTTTAATTTATACTTATTTATAAAATAGTTCTGGAGTCATTCTGTAATCCCGATCGACCACTTTCCACTATTCACCTTGAATTTCCCTTTATTTATAAAAATGCCATTGTTTACTTTTTCAGTGTTCCTAAATGATTTTCACTTCTTTCTTTTTACCAAAATTAAACATAAATGATGGTCATCTTTTACCCCCAGATCAACTTCAAAAATTCTTATGTTGATCGGACTGCTAATTTCTCAGCAGTGTTCCCGACACCGCCAATTTCCGGAAAAGTTTCAAATTTGCTTCCTAACTGTGTCTCTAAAATTAATTCCCATCATTTCAAGACTAATGGACTACATACTGAGAATTAATTCATGCATACATGTTATGGCTTTCTAGGGTATTACAGGCATGTTGTATGCAAAGATGGTATTAAGGTGGATCCTCAAAAAATTGAATCAGTTGCAAATTGGCCTCGACCTACCAATGTTTCGGAGATCCTTAATTTCCTTGGTATGGCAAGGTACTACAGACGGTTTGTGAAGGATTTCTCCAAGATTGTTGCTCCTTTGACTAAGTTAACCAGGAAACAAGAGAGGTATCTGTAGACAGATGAATGTGAAAACAATTTTCAGACCTTGAAGACTTGTCTCACCAGTGCTCCAGTACTAGCTTTGCCAACTGAAGATGATAAGTTTACAGTGTACTGTGATGCCTCCAGAGTCGGATTGGGGTGCTTTCTTATGCAGAACAAGAGGGTGATTGCTTATGCTTCTCAATAGTTAAAGAAGCATGAGATGAATTATTTGACACACGATTTGGAGATGGCAGTTATGGTGTTTGCACTTAAGATCTGGAGACATTATCTGTATGGGTCTAAATGTGAGATATATACTGATCATAAGAGTCTGCAGTATATACTTCAGCAGAAAGATCTGAATCTCCGACAACAAAGATGGGTTGAATTGTTAAAGGATTATGACTGTAAGATCCTTTACTATCCGGGTAAGGCTAATATAGTAGCAGATGCATTGAGCTAGAAGTCTATGGGCAGTCTAGCTCACATCTCAGTTTCCAGAAGACCTTTGATCCGTAAGATGAAGGAGTTAGCTGATATGGGTGTAGAGTTGGAGTTGGGACCCCAGGATCATAACTAGTATCTGATAGCCCAATTTCGGGTTAAGCCACTGTTGATTGATGATATTAAGGTGGCACAGGATAGGGATCCATATATTCTAAAGTTAAAGGAAGATGTTCATAAGGGGAAAGCTCCAGAGTTTACAGTTGATGATGGTGTATTAAAATATGGTAAATTGACACGACCCATTTCCAGATCGCGACGGTCCTAGGATGCGGGAGATGCCAATGGCGACCAGCACCCGTGGAACCCAATATCACATGCATATATAACCATCAATTAATTATCCATTTTACTTAATTACCATTTATTCTGTCATTCTTTCTGTATACTAGTGCAGTTGGCTGTAATAATTATCACATATCATAATAGCATTAAATACTATAAGTCATCATCATATATATATACAAGTTCATACTTTAACTAACCCATACATACCCCATGAAGCAACTAGATTATGAACACCAAAAATACAGAATTCAAAAATATTTACATATATCAACAGTGAGCAGAAATTCGCTGGATGTCAGAAGATGGGATTCTACAGTCTATTCCTCTCCTGAAATGGTTAAACAAGCAAAGAGTGAGTATATAAGATACTCAGTGAATCTATATGCATCGCCAATAAATATAATGGGTAAGAAATGGAACAATGGTATCAATAGATCAATGTAAACAAGTTACAGAATCAAATACAGATGGTAACAGAATAACCAATAAGTATATCATAAGCTTGGTATAATATGGAAAGACAGATAAAGGGATGGACTATATGAAATCATATAGTCTACAGTAGCATCAGTATGGACTATATGCGAACATACAGTCTCCAGTAATATCCATATCAGTAAGCATAAGACTGATCAGGTCTTATGGCCAGGATCATAACCCTTCCCAACTAGGGTATCAGTAATACAATGTGCATATTGCCGACAGTATATTCCTACTATCCTGTCGGATCAGTAGCTCTGTCAAGCCACATTAGGATCAATATAAGAAAGGAACATATCAATGGACACCATTATGCAACAATAGTATCCTCCATATCAATAAGTTCAATATCATTCAAATCAATTAGCAATAGAATCAACGACATTGCAATATATGAAATACAATCAATGACAAGTGGTATGGTAAACAACAAAGGTATGGAACAAAGGTTGGTTTGACAAAGGAAATCAGTAGGCCAATGTCACTGGCGATGATGGCATTCAAATGGTAGGCCTATGGAATACAAAGCATTAGGATAAGGCAAAAATAACTAGGCATTTAATCAAACACTTGGTGGGCAACATTGAATAGGCAAAATGGCTAGGTTTTGGTGCAAAGTTATCGAAGCCCATTCAACCAACAATCAATCCACATTGTAGGCACCCCAATAGGTATCAAATATACAATATTAAACAACATGAAATGGAACAAAATGGATATGAAATACAAAGAAAAAATAAAGCAAAACCAAGGCCTTGAATAGTAAAGGCCATTCAGCCAAAAATGGACTTTCATAATAGGTTTCCAATTTCAATTCTAAAGCATTAGGCATGGTAAATGATGCATATAGAACTCACCTAAGGCTTCCAATTTCCTTGGAAAATTGATTTCCACTCAATTGCTTCAAAGGAGACAAAATGCACAACTTGTGCAAACTTGATTTGCTACACCAAAACAACCATCAATTAGTTACCTAATAGCCTCCAATTAACATATTCTAAGATCAATTGATACAAACTAACACTAATTTACATATCTCATTCAAACAACTTCAAATAGGTTAGGCAATTTAGGGTTTTCTATCCAAATGCATCAATTGATGCAATCTAACCTAAAACTCATTCAATTCAACTCCTAAATCATCTAAATTAACCATAAAATTGAACAAACTAACTCCTTACCTCAATGGAGCATTCTAGACAAAATCTTCATGCCATTATTCCTTGATTTCCTTTAGCCTTCCAAGCAAATTAATGATGGGGAATGGAAGAACAAAGCCTAAACTCAACTTTTCTATGAATTTCCTTAAGAAATTTGGTGAGAAAATTGAAGTAGAAATGGAGGAAGAGAAAGAATGGTGGTTCGGCCAAGATGAAGCAAAGGAAGAAGATGGAGAAAATGGCTAAGGCATGGCTTTTATATTAAGTTACTAATGGCAAATTATATTTTAGTCCTTAAACTTTCAAGTAATTATACTTTGACTCCAACTTCTTCTATAATTTATTCTGTCAATTCTGTCGGGATTTAGATTTCAAAGTGGAAAATTAATAGGCTTATCTTAATTTATATTTATTTATAAAAATAGTTTCAGAGTCATTCTGAAACCTAGATAAACTCATTTCCACTATTCACCTTAAAGTTTCATTTATTTATGGTTTTGCCATTGGTTACTTTTTCAGTGTTCCTAAATATTTTTCACCTCTTTCTTTTTACCAAAATTACACATGCATTTTTGTGATCTATTACTCCCTAGTCAGAATCAGAAATTCTTCTGTTGATCGGACTGCTAATTTCTCGATAGTGTTCCCGACACCGTCGATTTCTTAAAAAGTAATTTGTTCGCTTTCTAACTGTGTCTCTAAAATTATTTCTCATCATTTCAATGTCTTTAAACCACATACTGAGAATTAAATCATGCATATAAGTTAGGAATTTCTTGAGTATTACATAAATGGTTATGTGTACTTGACATTGATGGACTCCGAGATCAGATAATGAGAGAAGCCCATTATTCTTCATACAATGTACATCCTAGAATTACGAAGATGTACCATGATCTGAAGGATGTTTATTGGTGGCCCAATATGAAAAGAGATATGGCTAAATTTATGTCAACATGCTTAGCCTATCAGTAGGTTAAGTTTGAGCACCAAAAGCCATCTGGGTTGCTTCAGGAGATAGAGTTGTCAGAATGGAAATGGGAGTAGATTACTATGGATTTTGTGGTTGGTCTATGTAATACCCTAGAAAAGCTTACCATGTTTTTAAGACTAAAGTTCTCAGTATGTGGTTTGAAATTATCGAAATGACTAAAGATAATTTTAAAAACTCAGTTAGAGAGAAAATGGAAAACTTTTTTGGAAAATGTCGGTGTCAATATCGCTGCTGCAAAAATAGCAATCCAGTTAACAGATGAATTTCTTAGTCTGACTAGGGGGTAAATGATTATGTATATACATATGTAAATACAGTAAAAAGAAAGAGGTGAAAAATGTTTAGGAACACTGAAATAGTAAGCAATGACAAAAACCGTAAATAAATGAAACTTTAGGGGTATAGTGGAATTTGGACTGTCTGAATTTTAAAACGGCTCTAAAACTGTTTTTATTATAAAGTATAAATAAAAATAAGATGTTTGAATATTCACTTTGAAATCCAAATCCCGACGAAATTATCAAAATAAATTACAAAAGGAAATGTGGCAAAAACACAATTTAAGGAAAGTTTAAGGACCAAAGTGAAATTTGCCAAATGTGACTTACTATATAAGCCACACTTAGCAAATTTTTGGTCATTTCTTCTCTTCCTTGTCTGAAATTTCTTCCTCCCATTTCCATTGATTTTTCTTCAATTTTGCTAAAGAGAATCCATGGAAACTTGAAATAAACTACATATTCTTCATCCTCCATCCATTTGCAACCTTGGAAATCAAGAAATTTTCAAGAACAAAGTATTGAGGAATTTCAACCAAAGCATCATATTGAGGTAAATTGATGTTTTGTTTGATTTTATGTTTGATTTAGGGTCATTAGATGTTTATTAGATTGGGTAATGTGTTTAATTGCATCACCTGATGTATATAGCATTTTTGCCCAATTTTCAAACCCTAAACCTAAGTTTTATGAGATGATTTGTTAAAATTGGATTAGTATGTGTAAATTGAGTGTAGAATAAGTTAATTGGAAGTTAATTAGTGAGTATTTTATGGTTGAATTGTTGTAGAAAATTCAATTGAAGAAAATTACACTTTTTGCCTACTTTGAGGAAATTGAAGGAATTGGTGGCAAACCAATTTTGCTAGCTTATTTGGAGTGTTAGGTGAGTCTTTTATGCATCCTATAACATGTCTAAAGTATTAAATTGAAGTTTGGAATTCACCTCTAAAAGGGCCAAAGTGGTCGAACCTTAATGTGGGCAAAATTGCCTTTGATTTTGCTTCATTTTGGCTTGTTTTTCCTAAGCCAATTTGACCCATTTAATATTGTTTATTGATGTGTATATAATGCCTATGTAATTGCTTATAATGTGTATTGTTATTGATATTTGGGTCAATGTCAATGTTACACCAAAACCTTGCCAAAATGTCATTTCATTGTTGCACACAATGTGTTCGTTAAAATGCCTAGCTTAAAAATCCATAGGCCAACCATTTGAATAACATCGTCGCCAGCAACAATGGAATGCCAATTGCCTAAAATTTTTGTCCGTAAATGACCAACTTATGTTTGATCCCATTGTTGGTTACTAGACCTTTGGTCATTGTATAATCAATTGTTATTGATATTCTATTGATTCTATTGCTCATTGAATTGATTGATGATGAGTTATTAATACTTGGTGATGTCATTATTGTGAAATGGTATCTATTGATATGTTTCTTGTTTTTATTGATTCTGATATGATTTGACAGAGCTACCGCCCCGACAGGGTGGTGAGTACACACTGTCAGCATTGTGCATAATGTATTGTTATTATGCCCTAGCTAGGATGGGTTATCAGTCCTAGTCATAAGACCTGATCCATCTTATATTTATTGATATGAGTTTGATTATGTGTTTCACACATAATCTATGCGTTTCACGGCTCTATTTCTGTCTTATCGATGTGATATATTCTCCATTGATGTGATTGTTGACTTACAATCATATTATGTACTTGATTTAGTATCCAGAGATTTTAAGTAGATTAATTCATTTATTTCATCTGCCTATTGCTTATTGATATTCCATTATCTATTTATTGATCAATGCATATTATATTTACTGAGTATCATATATAATCACCCTCTCACTGTTTCACATCTCCAGGTACAGAGTAGGAGGCAGATTTCTGGCTTTTGTTCCTCAAAGGAATTCTGCAGTCTGACATAGATAGTATAATTATTTAACACTGTATTATTTTGTATATGTACTAGATGCTCCATGGGTATTGTATAATGGTATAGACAGATTGTATATATAAGTATATGAAATATTTTGGAATATAAATGAATATGTGTTTACAATGATGGTAATTACAGTAAGTAACAAAATGAATGACAGAGTAACATAATGAATAGTGTTTATGTGAGTATATGACTATAGATTGATATGTATAGTATGAGATTGTATATATGTCATGATGGGTTCAATAGGTATCGGTTGCCTCTAACATCTCCCACACCCTAGGACCGTCGCGGCGCCGAGAGCGGGTCGTGACAGTCTACCGAGGACTTCACGAGGGTACGATTCCATATGGGTTATTGTGGATAGATTTACTAAATCTGCTCACTTTTTAGAAATGAAGACTAGTTATTTTGCAGCCCAGTATACACAGTTGTATGTTGACAAGATTGTCAGGCTTCATGGAGTGCCTTTAGTGATAATATCTAATAGAGGTGCACAATTTACTTCTCGATTTTGGCAGAAGTTTCATGAGGCTATGGGTATACAGTTACGATTCAACACAACTTTCCATCTATAGACTGATGGATAGTCAGAAAGGACCATCCAGACATTGGAAGATATGCTTCGATTATGTATTATGGATTTCAAGAGTAACTAGGATCAATACCTACCATTGATTGAATTCTCCTACAGCAACAACTACCATTCTTCTATCGGAATAGCTCCTTACGAAGCACTGTATGGTAGGAAATATAGGTCTCTTGTATGTTGGATGGAACCGAATAAGAAATAGTTGGAGGGCCCAGAATTGATTAAGGAGACAATGGAAAAAGTGCCAATCATTAAAGAACGGATGAATACTGCTTTTAATCGATAGAAGAGTTATGCCGATCTGAAGCAAAAGGATGTGCACTTTGCTATTGGTGACCATGTATTTATTAAAATCTCACCTATGAAAGGTGTAATACGATTTGGGAAGAAGTGTAAGTTGTCACCAAGATATATTGGGTCATTTGAGATTTTAGAGAAGATTGGTAATGTGGCATATAGATTGGCTCTTCCAACCAATCTAAGTCATGTGCATCAGGTATTCCATATTTCGATGCTACGAAAGTACATGCCAGATCCGTCATATGTACTTGAGTTACAAGATATGGAGATAGAATAAGACTTTTCATATAAAGAACTATCAGTAGAGATTGTTGATCGACAAGTCAGATAGTTGCGGAATAAGGAGATACCGATGGTCAAAGTATTGTGGAGGAATCAGTCTAAGGAAGAGTGTACCTGGGAAAGCGAGAAGAATATGAAGAATAAGTATCCATTCCTATTCCAACATTAAGGTACGTATTTATTTTAAATTCGAGGATGAATTTATTTGAAGGGGGGAAGAATGTAATACCATAGAAAATGCTACAGTAACTTAACACTATAACTATTTATCGGACCGGGAAACACCGATATAATTAAGAATTTCGGAGAATTTATACAGTATCTAATTTAATTTAATTTTTCATAGATACTTGTATAATAAGATATTAAGAGTAATTATAGCTAATTATATGAAGAAAGTATGGAAAAGTATTAAATATGTTGGAAAATCAACATAATGGAAAAACCATAAGTAAGTAAAACTTTAGGGGTATTTTAGGAAACCTACTGTTTATGTTCCAGAATGGTTTTTAAACCATTTTTATAATAAACTATAGATATAAATAAGTTATTCCAGTTCCCACTTTGAAATCTAATTCTCAACAAAATTGACAAAATAAGTTACAGAAAAAAGTGGGATCAAAGTCCAATTATTGGATCGTTTAAGGACCAAAATATAATTTGTCATTTAACCCACCTATATAAGCAACACTTAGAGAAATTTTGCTCCATCTTCTTCCATTCTCCAAGCTTGGCCAAACCATTTCTTTTTCTTTCCACCATTTTCAAGTCTTAAAGAAAACCTAAAATCCATCTTAAAACTTCCATTTCTCATCCATTTTATACCTTGAAACTCAAAGAAACTCAAGAATATATTGAAGTTGGATTTTGGGTACTTCATAAAGGTAAGGTAACGAGTTGATTTCTTTGATTAAATTGATGATTTAGGTGTGTTATATGATGAATAGAATGAGTTTAGTGTTCAATTGCATCAATTGATGCATTTGATGAGTTTTCCCCAAATTTCAAACCCTAATTCAAAGTTGTATGATATGAAACTCTAAATTGATGTTAGTTAATGTTTAATAAGCTTAGAATATGTTAATTGGAGGCTAATAGATGATTATTTTGTGATTGATTTGGTGTAGAAAACAAAGAATTGGATGAATATGCCTTTTGACTCCTTTGAAGTTTAATATGGAAAATCAATTTTTCTAACCAATTTGAAATGTGAGGTGAGTTTAATATGCATCATTTAACATGTCTATAGCTTTGAATTGATGATTGGAATTCTCCTTTGAAAGCCCAATATTGGCTGAACCTTTGTTCACTATTCACTTCTTTGTATTTTGCTTGGTTTTCTTCTTGCTTCACATGCCAATTTGATTTATTGGATGATGTTTATTGTTGGATATTTGATGCCTATTGAATATCCTTGATTGTGACCTTGTTTTTTATTATATGGGCAATGTCAATGTTGCACCATAACCTAGCCAAATTGTCCATTCAATATTACATACTAAGTGTTCGATGAAATGCCTAGTTCATTTTGCCATAGGTCTATCAGTTGCTTCCATCATAGGCCTATCATTTGAATTGCATTGTCACTAGCTACATTAGCTAGCCAATTGTGCCAACTATTTGATTATTGATGACCATTCTATATTCCAACTCAATGTTAATTACTAAACCTACTGCTATTGTTTACTTTCCTCCTATTGCTTATTCGTTCCTTAATTACAGTCTTGTTTGATTATTTCATGAGCTATTGATTATTGATGAGACAGTTGTCATATATTGATGTCCTTTGACTTGTTTCCATGCCTATATTGATTATAATGTGATTTAACAGAGCTTCCTCACCGACGGGGTAGCGAGTAAATACCGTCGGTAATATGCACATTGTTTACATGATACCCTAGCTGGTAAGGGATAACTGTCCAAGACATAAGACCTGATCAGTCTTATATATATGATATGATCTCAATATGAGTTACTACATGTTCATGGCCCATTATTTATCTTATTTACATGATGTGAGCTTTTTTAACCTTTTTTCTAGTTCCAAATATTTGATTCCATAATCTAATTCCTTATTTTGTAATTGGTGTGCAGTCTTTTTGTTTATGGTTTATCTACCTAATGTTTATTATTATCCTAACTATTTTCTATTGGATGACGCATATTAGATTCATTGAGCATTTAATACTCATCCTATTAGTTGTTTTCCCTTTTACAGGTACAGAGTAAGAGGCAGAATCTTGTCTATTGATTTCTTTGTAGATTCCTGCTACATCTAGTGATAGTGTAATTAATTTAACACTGTATTTTTGTATATATTCTAGTTGCTCCATGGGTTTGTATTAATGGCATAGTTAGGTTGTAATTATGTATGTATGTATGATATAATATGGAGTTTAAATATGGATATGGCATGTGATGATGATGATTACAATCAATTGCATAATAGATTACAGACTGTCAAACTACAGAGAAATAGAATGATAGAATGAATATTAATTAATTAATTGGTTATTATAAGATAATAAATGATTATAACAATTGATACTGGGTTCTATGGGTGTCGGTCGCCTCTAGCATTTCTCGCTTCCTAGGACCATCATGTTCTGAAATCGAGACGTGACAAAGGATATTTGAGAAATGCAATAAATTAGAATTCAAGTTGTAGGTTGAAAGAAAGTAGCAGCCGCTATGCTAAGTAAGTCGCAGTCATGACATAGTATTCATGGCCACAAAATTCAAATCCAAAAGGTCCAAAAGCTCAGGGTCAGAGTGAGAAAAAGATTATCACCTGCTACTTTGCTATAGCGCCCGCTATCAAGTAAGTAGCAGCCGCTACCTATTATTCACAGTCACTACATTTAATCCAGAAGATCCAGTAGCCAAAGTTTGAAAATATAGCCCCCACTACTAAGAATGTACCACCCGCTACTTAAATAAGTAGCCCTCACTACTTATATGTAGCGCCTGCTACTCTGAAAAAACAATCAAAAAAACTAGTCGTTGGAAAAGATGTCAAAAGGCATTAAGAGGCATATCAGCTATATTTCATCCAAGGCTATAAATATGAGTTGGTGGGAAGCTTAAAGACAAGAGAATAATAATTGAGAACTTATTATTGAGCTATTACACTAAATCATTCATATTTATGGCTTGAAAAGTTTATTTATTGTAAAACCATTTTTGTGAGCTATTAGTTATAAATCTTTGAGTTGGTTAAGACTAATTGATTGTTTAAGAGTTGGGAAAAAGTTAAAGGGGATTTTTCTTCTTCTCATCTCTTATAATTCTTAAGGGTTTGAATATGAGCCTTAGTAAAATACTTGTGTAGGTTTGAGTGTGAGCCTTTGATAAAACTCTTGTTAAAGTTTGAAGTGTAAGCCTTTGAAAAAACTTTGTAAAGGTTTGAGTGTTCCTAAACACTTGAGTTTGATCTTACACCCATAAAAAAGGATTGGAGTAAAATACTCAAGTGTGATCCTGAGGGGTAGACGTAGGCAAGGGTTGGCCGAACTACTATAAATCTTTTGTTTGATTCTCCTTTCCCTACACTCTTTATATTTTACTCTTTCATATATGCATAAACATTCATTATTGAATTGGTTTACTTGCTTCCTCTATTTTATTTTGTGATTAATTTTTAATTTTCCTTTATTTTGTTAAACAACCAATTCCCCCGCCTCTTGCCCCTTCTTGGTTGCCAAAGGGACTTTCAATTGGTATTAGAGCTTGTGCTCTTCACTCCGAATTTAACCATCTAATAGTTGATCCTATGGCAACATATAAGAGTTTTTCATATAGAGTAGATAGACCTCCATTTTTTTTATGGTAGACATTATAACATTTGGACAAATAAAATGGAAGAATTCCTAGATGTTTTAGATAATAATTTATGGGGAGTCATCGAAAATGGCTTACTCATTATAAAACCTAGGAATCTATGGCATGAGCATGATTTGAAACAATTTGCATCAAACATTAGGGCCATGCAAATTCTTAGAAGATCATTAAATGAGAATGATTATAATAGAGTGTCTTCTTATGTTTGTGCTAATGAAATATGGAATTTACTTGATTCTACTTATAATACTAACACTTCTTGTGATGTTGATGAAGCTTTAAATACAAACACACCTACTCAACAACAACAAGAAGAAGATAATGAGCAAGAGGAAATGATGTTATAATCTAAAAGAGATAGTGGTTTGGATTGTTATACCTCCACAAGTGATGAGGAAAGCAAGGATGAGGTTGATAATTTGTGCTTCATGGTCATTGATAGGGATACTTTTTCTCATAAGGTAACATTAAATCCCTCAAACCCTATTGATGAGGAACTTTTATATGATGAGTTACTAGATGCATTAGAGACCATGTGCATTGACCTTGAGAAAATGAAAAAGAAAAAGAAAATTTTCAAATGTCAAATTGACGATTTGAAATATGAAAATAAACATTTGAATAATAAAATTCTTTCATTAATTTCCACCAATGATGATCTTGAAAAGGAAAACAAAAAGCTATTGGTGAAATCTCAATATTATGACCAAGTTTTAAAAGAGAATGAAATTCTTAAAAATGTTTTAAATAGTTTAAAATCATCTCTTTCAAAATAAGAAAAAGAAAAAGAAAGTATATTTTTAAAACTCCATTCATTAGACATCATCTTTCTTATAATTCTCATATTTATGGCCCTAAACAAGAAAAAATATAAGCATAACATTCATATTCATTACCACAAATTTAATGGATATTGTTATTCATGTAATGGTTATGGACATAAATCTTTTTTTTTTTTTTTTTTGCAAAACAAAAAGGCATCATTCGTGTAGAAGTAGAAATAATATGACATTTAGCAAATGTTATTTTTATTGTAATAAATATGGTCATATTATTCATAAATGTGCTATTAAAAGGAAACAACTAAAAACTAAGTTAGTTTGGGTTGTTAAAGGCACAAAGGCTAACTCCCAAGAACCCAAAATGAAATGGGCACCCAAGACTTCTTCTCTTATGCAAAAATTTGATGATGATGAAGAAGTCATATTGTTTGACGTTCAAAGTAAAAAGAAGCCAAATGATGTGCAATGGATGCCATAACTCAAAATAGGCTTACCTCCTTCAAAAGGTTAAAATTCATAGCTACAAGTGGTAACTCTAAACTTTAAATTTTCATTGAATGAATGTGTTACCATTATAATAGTGTTTATATACCATTGATTTGAGTAAAAATTTGTTTGAAAATGTTGATGGGATGTTTATTTGTTCAAATATGTTTTGAAAAAAAAAAATTACTTTGATGATCCTTTGTGTACCCCATTGAATATTTTTTATTTATTAAGGGGGAGAAATGTTTGAAATAGGGGGAGAAATTATTTGGACCCCTTTATGTGTTGAGTAATTCATTGTCAAAAGGGAGTGCAAAATCTTTTTGTTAATATCAAAAAGGGAAAGAAGTTATACAAGTGTTATTTATAAAATATTAATTGAACTTTTTTGCATGTTTCCTAAACACTTGTATGTATGGTTATGTTATCATCAAAAAGGGGGAGATTGTTGGACCCTTTAGGTTTGATGTTAATTTTGATGATAACAAAACATATTAATGTGTTATTTTTGCTAACAATTTTGTTTAAGTTGATCAAGGTATGAGAAATCATAACCAATGATTATTCATAGTTTTAACACAATTTGAAAGAGTGCATATGCTAAGGGGGAGCATATTTGAGAAATGCAATAAATTAGAATTCAAGTTGCAGGTTAAAAGAAAGTAGCAGCCATTACTAAGAAAGTAACGTCTGCTACTAAGTAAGTCACAGCACCTACACAGTATTCACAGCCGCGAAATTCAAATCCAAAAGGTTCAGAAGCTCAAGCTCAGAGTGAGCAAAAGAGTATCGCTCGCTACTTTGATGTATCGCTCGCTATCAAGTAAGTAGCAGCCGCTACCTATTATTCACAGTCGCTACATTTAATCCAGAAGATCCAATAGCCAAAGTCTGAAAGTGTAGCCACCACTATTAAGGATATAACGCCCGCTACTTAAATAAGTAGCCTCCACTACTTATGTGTAGTGCCTACTACTCTGAAAAATCAGTCAAAAAAAATAGTCATTGAAAAAGATGTCAAAAGGCATTAAGAGGCATAACAGCTACATTTCATCCAAGGCTATAAATATGAGTTGGTGGGAAGCTTAAAGACAAGAGAATAACAATTGAGAACTTATTATTGAGCTATTACACTAAATCATTCATATTTATGGCTTGAAAAACTTATTTATTATAAAACCATTTTTGTGAGCTATTAGTTGTAAATCTTTGAGTTGGTTAAGACTCATTGAATATTTGAGAGTTGGGAAAAAGTTAAAGGGAATTTTTTTTCTTCTCATCTTTTATAATTCTTTAGAGTTTGAGTGTGAGCCTTAGTAAAACACTTATATAGGTTTGAGTGTGAGCCTTTGATAAAACACTTGTGAAGGTTTGAAGTGTAAGTCTTTGAAAATACTTTGTAAAGGTTTGAGTGTGAGTCTAAACACTTGGGTTTGATCTTGCACTAATAAAAGGATTGGAGTAAAATACTCAAATGTGATCTTGAGGAGTGGACATAGGCAAAAGTTGGCCAAACCACTATAAATCTTATATTTGATTCTCACTTCTACACTATTTATATTTTACTCATTCATATATGCATAAACATTCATTATTGAATTGGTTTACTTACTTCTACTATTTTATTTTGTGATTAATTTTTAATTTTCCCTTATTTTGTTAAACAACCAATTAAACCCCCCCCCCCCCCCCCCCCCCCCCCCCCCCCCCCTCTCTTAGTTGTCTTTTCTTAAAATCAAATTAAACTTCCTTCGCAAGAAGGGAGAACTGCGTGGGTTTTGATTCTCATTCAACGAGATATGCAAGCAAGCTGTTTCATAACTTTAAATCCAAAAATATAAAAAACTCTCCTTTTTCTTAATTTTATCTATTTTAACATTATTTTAGGAAATGTGTGGTTAATTTAGAATTCTTATTAAGGACTAGAGTTAACATTCCCTATTATAGGCTTTCTTTTTATGTATTAAACCTCTTTTATTTTATGTTCATTATTTTAAATGTTATATTAGATGTTTTATCATGCTTCATTCTTTCATTATAATTGTCATCTTTTAAATTATTCATGAAATCTAATTTTTATAAATCAATTGCTAAATAATAAGCCAAAATAAGAGTTATTATAAACCAAAAACCTAGTCCCTGAACTCAGTCCCAGTTCGAAGGTCTAGTGATTTTTATCCATGGATTATGTTTTGGAGTCAAATTGGGTTTTCTTTCTTTTTTTTCTTAAAAATAAAGGTGGCGAATCTACGAATTTTTAAAATAAAGATTAAAGATCAATTTGCAAATGCAAGGCAAAAGCTGCCTTTAGTTCGTGGGTATCGCCCCTTTAATAAGTATCTCAGTGTTCGGGCAAGGCCTCATAATTGGTGACTCCACTGGGGACAAACTTTTCTAAGGTTAAAAAGGACTACTGTCACGACCTATCTCGGAAGTCGTGACGGTCCTAGGGTACGGGTGATGCATAAGCGACCAGTACCACATAGAACCCAATAGACTATCTATATGGCATGCAAAAAACAAATATCACTCAATAATTATAAAAATGCTGAGAAAAATTCGACAGCATCTCCTCTAAAATTGGACTATGCCTAAAATTCACAACAAACAATAACACTTCTATGTTACTCACAATCATTTCCAACATTCTGATCCCTCTGGATCTCCATAATCAATCTCAAAATCAATATATATAGCATACATCTCAATCATATATAAATAACTCAAACATCAATAGTAATCAACAATATATATATATATGCAAACTTATGATTATCTACATGCCACAATCTATTTACAGTACCATGGAACTATTCTAAGTATTTTCTATTACATTACTTTAAGGGTTGAATTACACATGAACTAGATCTCCAAGGCAGAAGAAAAGATTGCTAAGGGTATGCGAGCCTCACCGAAGACCTAAAAACAACAAACACTAAAGGAATGAGTATAAATGTACTCAGTGAGTTCGTAAGCATAAAGATGCAGTAAATGCATTATGATATACATATTTGTACCATTATAACATATATATTTATACTTA
>CANXYC011747748.1:0-89874 GCA_948193065.1 Aleurites moluccanus
TAAAGAACTACATTTATAAGGAAGACACTTAATTCACATAACATAATGGGATTGGTTTAACAAAAAAGTAAAATGAACAGCTTATAGCCTAGATTTAATTTTTTAAACCTAGATCAACCTGGAAAATTATCTGAAAGCTACCATGTTGATAGAAGATACCATCTTTAAGAAGAAATTCTCAAAATAAATAGAAATTTGAAATGATTGAGTATTTGGATTTGAGATCCTGTTGTGTTTTTATGATTATACACTTAAATCCAGATACTCAATGATTGCCAAAGACTATCTATCAAACCAGACCCTGATAGTATTTACAGTACAATTTTTGGTTTATTTAAGTAAATATTAAAGTAAAGGAAGCAAATGAATGTGAGTGGCATCCAAGAGGCACAGATGTCCACTTCACGCCACAAAAAAAAAAAAGTTAATCAATAAAGAAAACCACTTTCTTTATGACAAGTCCCATGATCAAATATTTTCCCATCAAACCTATAACACCATCTCTGGCCAATTAGGTAGTGCCAACATTCTCCTTCAATATTACTTGGCTGCTACTGCAGGTCATGATTGGCCTGAAGAATATTACATAATAAACTAGTTCCCATTAATAAACTAGTCTCTCATTGATGAGGTGTCATCACTTTATGTACAAAGCCAAAACAACTAGGCAGTAACTCCATTAGCATGGGTACTTAGTCAAACAATGTGTCTCTGACTAGGCCATTTATTGATTGTTGTATAGAAAATCACCCAAAGAAAAAGAAACAACCAACACAACTTTGCACTTAGAATTCAATCTACAACATGTGGACATGTAAAACATTATTTTGCTTGCTGCCTACAAAACCTAGCAACTAGTTGTTCCAATTCTACCCCTTTTTCCCTTGAAATGCAGTTTTTAGGCAACCTATAAGTGTTAAATCCAACAATCTCAAGTTCAAGCACTAAACCCTAACTTCCAAGAGGTGGCCCACAAAATCATAGGAGCAGATGTCTAAAATTTGGCTTATCACATTATTGGTATAGTCAGTGAAAATTATAAAATTCTCAAAAAATATATGATAGTAAAGAAACACAAGGTATATGCCTAGAGTATAGAGCCAAAGAATGTCTCTAAAACATTGTCTAGAGCAAGACTATGAATACTGATTTTGTAAGCTTCTAGTTTCATTATGGAATAGAATACATCACTATCAGCCAAAGTATGTCTTTAGGACATTCCTTAGTCCCCAAATCCAGTAACACCAAAATTAATAACATCTAGCAAAAAAAATCTGCACAATCCTCTAGGTTTATTGGCTCCAGCATAAACTTCCTCTATGGCTACACTGCACTTCCTTTGGCCATCAAACTGTGGAGAAACAAAATACTTCTGGGGGATATCCTACATCTTTTGTGCAATATAACTACTTCAATGATCAACATATAGAATTTAAAGTAGTATAAAGTGCATAAATAAATTAAGTGTTGCAAAATCTATATGATTAAAAGGGCGTCCCAAATGCATGAAATGCCCCATTTTGTGAGGGTTGGGGGACTGTCCGTCATATGCAACCTTGCTTTAGCAAAGAGATTGTGTTCATGACTTGAAGCCATGACCTTCGATACACACAAGCAAATCTATATGATTTACCTACCACAAACTTTAGATTTAGAGGAAATGAAGAACACAAACTTGCCCCTTTATTCTTCAAAATATTGCCTTATAACTACAAGTTCAATCCATGGAACAATAGTTTTGATTGAGTTGAATTAATTGGGCAGCTTCATAAACACCAAACATGCAATATAATTTTCCTTTACAAGGACTTCATAATTATTTAACTATCAAAGAGCTATTTATGGAGGATGTCAGGGGCAAAACTTGTTTGTTTTAAATTTAGGGTTAGAACCCAAAGATATTCAGCAGATATGATCATCTTCACAATTTCAAAGGAAATATAAGAAAACAAAACAGGCAAACTAACCTTGCACAAGTAGGATCTAAGACTCAGTCCAACCAAGAAACTAACACCCTTTACAGATTCGAATTGCACCACACAACTCAAAAAGCATATTGCTAGAATTTTTTTCATTGAAAAACTGATTAATAAAGCATTACAAAATTACAGGCTCCAATAACTCTAAACTCTCCAAGTGCTTGGATTCCATATCAATATGAAATTTAAAGTCATAACAATTTAGTGGACCTCTCAATAAGATTCGAACCCAGATGAAGTTCTGACAATCTATCAGAGAAAAAAAAACGAATGGATCTTTTAGGATTCCCAAGAAATTCTTCGATCTTCCGAAAGCAGATGATTACTTAAAACAAGAATTCTTCCTAAGCAGGACTTCTAATAAAACTCAAAATTTAAGATTGAAAACATAGCAACCCAGCACATTCCAAAAAGCTAGAAATTATAAAAATTAACAACAGGACCTAATAAAAGAGCTAAATTGACTTTAATATACATAATGCAAAACAGAACCATGACTTAAAAGTCTTTTAAAGGCACCAAACAGAATCTAGACCAAAATAAAAATTCATTTGATCTTTCATCTTGCCTTTCCTAGAGCATTTTGCTGTTCAATATCAGCGACAGTATTAGTTAAAATCACTGGGAAGACACGGGCTAAGTGATCAACCACTTCTAATGATAAGATTAATCATATATAAGAAAATACATGAGTCAATAACAGCCCCCTTCGGATGATCCCACTTGCTACCCAAATTAATTAGAGAATCATCCTCATTCTACACAACATTAACAATGTTCACATTTCGAAAAAATTTCAACAACATAATAAATTCATCTTAATGTGGTCCTTTTCCTACCCAGGACCTGATCCAAAATATCTAGATAACTAGTGTTTGTAATTAACCATACTTCCATATCAGCCCTCGTCAGTATAACCTCAATAACCATAAAATCTACAATAAGATTTTAGGATTTTGCACTCTACTGATTTAAGTTACTTGATACTGATGAAGTAGTATGAAGCATAAAGTAAAATAGTTAATTAAATCATGAACTGGCACACAGAGGATAGATATAGTTAAACCATTATAAACACTTCCATAGTTATAGTGCATCAGATGATATAACATTTTAAGCCATCATATTTTTGAAACTGAATCCAAAATTGTCTAACAAAAGATTCTAGAGTCCAGACTACAAAAAGGAGAATACAAGCATCAAAGATGCTGGAAAATGTTGTGGTTACTGAAGTGTTTGACCTACAAATGACATAATTCAAATAGATGGATCCATAAAGCCTAGGTCTGCTTCAGAGGTTCTTCAGATTCAATTGAGATTTCTGAAAATACATTCCAATGAAATCCCTAAGAAGAGTGTTGCTATGAGGGAAAAATAGTCTAATCATAATAACAAATAACTTGAATTTTGTACATGTACATTTTTTGAAGATAGCAGGTTCACGTACTTCTTTAATTGTTATTCAAACAAATGATCTATATACTTTAAAATATAATTGTGCAAAAAAAAAAGAATTACCAAGAATGTATAACAGCATAGCAAGAACTAACCGGATACTGATCATAAATGCAATATCTTCGGCCTTTACCCGGTGTCAAGGGATGAGTGTGCTCCTTAACAAACTTTGTAACAACCCATTTACCCGAACTTACTTTCCTCACCAAAATCATCGCTCTGCAGCCAACTCTAGTTTCTGCCCTTTGTCTTACAATTTTTTCGCGCTTGTCAGGCATTCTGTAGCCCTCTTTATTACAAACAAGTGCTCGACCAATAGCAGATCCATCACGCCTTGACCTCGAGAGTTTGCTTACACGGATGATGAATCCCACACGCGTGGCATAAGCATTGTAAAATGCATGAGCAGCTGCTTCAGATTCAAACTCCTGCCCCACATAAGGCTCATCTGCTGAAACCAATGCTACAGATGGAACTGCATCCAGGACTATGTCCTTGCCCAAAGACTCTTTATCAACCTTTTCATCCTCATCTTGTGCAAATTCCTCTTCCATAGAATTCACATCAATTTCATTTTCATCACCTGCCCTGCTGCAGTCCAACTCAACAGTTCCCATCATCACACCATTGGCATCACCATTAATCCCAAACTCCACTGCAATGATAAGCAAGTATTTCAATGACCCGCCACCCACAGGGTATCAAATTTAACCAAAAGACAAGACTACTGATGTTAAGCTTGCAACCAGAGGAAAAATGAGGAATATGAAAATATCCAGTCTCAAGTTGAAAATTTTGTAGAGGTGCAAATAATTGTACAGTAAGTTTAGTTGGATTTTTGTTCATTTAAACAAATTACACATAAAAGATTCTTTATTTTATTTTATTTTTAATTTTGTTTTACTCCTATTCACTAGCCAAGGAACAAATCCTTTGACCTACTAATTGCAGTTGATTCTTGTATACAGAATTAAAAATTCAAATGTTCAACCTAGCCCCAAATAACCACAACGGTGTTTGATTCTTGTAAATGTACAGGTAGGAAATAGGTTCCATTGAAAAAAGAAATTGGAATTTAATTCCCATTCTAATTTTGAATGAATTGGAATTAGATGAGATGTACAATTTCAGTATTGTGTTAATTTCAATTAGGATACTGCTTTCAAGTTATGCGAACAATTACCATTATTGCCCAAAGTCCAATCTTTCTCTATCAACCAGAGAACTCAAACTAGGAAATTTAAATCAAACTTTAAAGCGATACAATAATATTAAAAAAAATATATATTATGAGAGAAAAAGAAAAGATTGGTAAGCTTACTATTGCTGGGCAGTAAAAAAAGATACTGATGCGATCACAGCAAGAAAAGAAGAGAACAGATAAAAAAGGGTTACCAAGAATTATTGATTTGTGACAAGAAAGAAGGCGGAAATTCGAAAAGAGGAGAGATTTACATCTGGTAACCGATGGGAGCAATCACTGGCGGTGACAGAGGAGTAACCGAAGATGATAGAGAGGAGGTGGATAATTGTAGATAAGAAGAAAGGGGAAGGTAGTCATGTGAAGGAAACGGCAAAATTGTCCGCGTTGATAGCAATTATGGGTAGCAGGACGTTGGTCGTCGACGTCGAGGCCGTCGGTGGTGGTGGTGAATGTGGAGTGAAGTGGATTTTGAGATTCAGTCGACTGACTAGGGTTCAGACGACGTGTTGAGGTGTGATCGGTGGCATCAAAGAGACAAGAGGAGACGTGTTTTGTTGAAGACAGGCTTGGAACTCTAGTTTCTACGGCTTGTTTGTTTGTTTGGAATTACAAGTGAGAGGGAATTAAGGATCGAGTCGATTCGATTTGATCGATTTATAAATTTGTTACCGCATCAAATAAATTTTTTTATTTAAAAAATTTTTAAATTAAACTAAATTATTATAATAGTAAATTCATAATTTTGATTTTGATTTGATTTAATTTGATGATTTTCGATTTTCTAATTTTAAACTAAATTTTTTTTATAAATAATTATTATAATTATTATCTTATTATAAATAATTATTATCTTATTATAAATTTAAGAAAAATCGATAAAATAATTATAATAAAAAATGTTCACAATAATTTAATATATAATATAAAATTTATCTATTTCGTTAATTAATACTTTCAAAATTTATATTTTCCTAAAAATTATACTCTTTATTTATTTTTAATTAATTTTTATGAATAGTTATTTTTTAAAATTTTAAATAAATATTAATTTAAAAAAATATGTAGTTGTATATAAAATAAAATTAAATATATTTAATTGTAATAATAGTAAAAAAAATATATGAATAGAAAATTTAGTTTGGTTCGACTTAAAATTGAAAAAAAAATTTAAATCACAAATCAAATTGAATCTTTAGTTTGATTTATTTTTTAAACCAAATCATCTAATTATACAATGATTAATTTCGACTTAATTTAATCGATTTATTCGAATTTGATCGGTTTGGCTTCCATCCCAAAGAGAATGAAGAGAAAGGAAATAAAGAAGGGGTGATATTTCAATTTTTACGGCTTCTTTGATTATTTAGAATTAGAAGTGAGATAGGGAAAAATAAAATAGGGATAGAACTCAAACCGAATAAATTAAATCAAATCGATTAAATCAAATTAAATTTTATAATTTTATAATTATTTGATTTTATTTTAATTTAAAAAATAAAATAAATCGAAAATTTAATTTAATTTGTGATTTGAACCTTTTCTCAATTTCAAATAAAACCGAACCGAAATATATATATATATTACTGTTATTATAATTAAATATTTTATTTTATTTTATATACAACTACATATATTTTTAATTTAACATTAATTTAAAATCTAAAAAAAATTATTCATAAAAATTAATTAAAAATAAATAAAAAAATTTAATTTTAAAAAAAATTACAAATTTTGAATATGTTAATTAATGTAATAGATAAATTTTACATTATATATTGAATTATTTTTATTTTTTTATCACTTATACTTTATCAGTGTTTTTTTTAATTTATATTAAAATAATGATTATTTATAAAAAATATATATTTATTTTAAAATCGATAAATTAAAAGTGATCAAATCAAATTAAATCGATGATTTAATTTAATTTAAAAAAAAAATTAAACTTAAAAGATTGATTTATTTTATTAATAATTCTTTAAATCAAACCAATATCACCACTAAAATAAAAATATGGGCAACATAGAAAAAAAAATTAACTTGTACCCTTTGCTGGGGAAAAAATAATTAGATGGGAAAATAAATGAAGGAAATGGAGCAAAAGGGTGTGGATGAAAGAGAGCTCGTCTTTCCCATTATTTATTTGGAAAAAAGAGAAGATACAATATTCTTAATATATTATTTTTGCAAAATGGCTTTTTTTTCATAATTTTAATTCCAATTTAATATATTTTTCCTTAGATTATGTTTGATAAATCACACACAATATTCTTTCTCTTTTCTCATAAGTCATAACTAATTTTTAATTAGTCAAATTTACTCTTAATTATTTGAAATTAATTTTTAATTAATCAAAATTAAATCATATTTGAAACATAAGATAATTAATCCTTATTAGTCAAAATTAACTCTTAATTAATTAAAATTAATCTTTAATTAATTAAAATAAAGTCAAATTTTAAAATAAATCATAATTAATCTAAAATAAATCGAAATTAAATCCTAATTAGTTGAAATTAATTCTAAATTAATTAAAATCAAGTCAAATTTTAAAATAAGTTATAATTAATTTAAGATAATTCGAAATTAATTTATAATTAATCAAAATTAATACTAAATTAATTAAAACCAAATCAGATTTCACACAAACATATTAAAATAATATCTCATAATATAATATTAATCGATATTTAGTCAAAATAAATTGAATTTATTATAAAATATGTATAAAATATAAACAAACAGATTCAAACTCAATAATAAATTTAAACTCTAAAATTAATCTAATTTTTTAAGTTTAGAATTAATTTCGATTAATTTTCTAATAAAGTATAGGACAATTAATTTTTTTTATTTAAAAAAAAGGTTGAAATTTTTAGAAAAAATATATAGATGAAAAATAAAATAAATATTATACTCTGGGCAATATAAATTATAATATATAATTTACAAATTATTTATATATAATTGAAATTAGTGATTTTATTTTGTACTCAATATCCAATTTCATTAATTATCATTCTAGCGGTGAAATTTTGCATGTATAAGAATATATTGAGTAGTAAAGGACATCAATTTTTTTTACTCGATAAAAATTAAACAAAAGAGTTATATTAATTAAAATATATAATCCTAAAGTATTCAAAGTAATTCACATAATATTATTAAAGTTTAAATAATTAATCGTGAATAGCATGTCCATAACGGCATATCAAGGAGTAGTCCTTGCAACCTCCTTTTCCTTTAGCTTTTTGCGATATATTATTGCCTAAAAATTCATAATTAAATCACTCAGTAAAAAATGTGATTTTGGCATATCATATTTTGTCTTCGCTTCGCTAATCCAATAAGTGTTTCAATGAATCTAGTATTTATTATACCATATTTATGTCGAAAGAGGGGCAATATTCATTTCAGCAAATGGTAAATTGAGTATGTATGTTCTTGTCATTATTGTGTCACTATCTTTTTTGTGGAGAAAAATTAGCCACAAAAGGAGACCTCATAACTTGAGATGGTTGATGCACATTCTTCTCAACTTTATCAATTGGCTAACGGGCAATAATATCTACTGGGATAAGGGATGTATCCTCAATTTGCTCTTTTTCTTGGACATACTCTTCTTCTTGGATTAACTCATGTTGTTAATTGATTTTGATGAGTTATGGAAAGATCACAAGTTTCAACAAAATTACATGTCGGTGTTGATGAGGAACTAAATAAATGCTCATCAGTGACATCATTCTTATCCAAAATGGTCATCAGTGTCTGAATATTCTTCCTAAGCAAAATTATCTTATCATGGAGTCTAAACTGCTACTGCTCAATTTTATGCAACCTATCTTGTTGCACTGCCTTATTTCATCCATCCATTACTTCTGTTCTTGTTGGATCATATTTAACAACTTAATGATAGGGGTGATACTATCATATATTGTTATGACATGTTGATTTGGTTATGAGGAAGCAGCAGGTCCTGATACTTGTGAGGTATTGGATGGTGAAGATTGCTTTTGTTCAACATGATGACGGCATTTAGTTGATACATACTCTTTATAATATGGTATCAGCAGTTGAAGGATGTCCCTTTCAACATTATTGATTGGATAAATAATATTTACATTAAGCCTCTGCAATTTTAAACAATGCACAAGATAATTTAAATGTATAAAATTTAAAATTATGTGGAATATATAAAATTGATGAACAACTTCGTACATAAATACTAACTTTATTATCAAAAAATTTTTCTTTAAGAAATTCGCATCAAATTTTCTTAAGACCCATGGTAGACCATCTCATTATTCTTGAAAATTGAACTTTCAATCTTCTAGCCATGTCAAAAGATTGAATGTCTGAGATAGTTTTCATCGCCCAAACCTAAAAACAAACCATTAAGTTTGGATACGAATAATATAAAATTATAGAACAAAGTAAAACAAATACTTACATAAAATGTATAGGGGAGCCCACAGAGTGAGTAGGTTCTGGTCGTGCTGAATTGAACATATTTTATAACGGCGCAAAGTGATTTCATCATGAAATCATACACGTAATCACTCCAAAGAAATAATCCCAATACTGCAAGTTTTTTGCAAGGATAAATATTTTCCCATCCAATCGTAGAATTTAGGCTTTTGGTGCAAGAACTGTCGATACAAAAATTGCCAAATAATTTAGACAGTTTCTTCATCATCTAAATTCTCCAAATTCTTAATGGCATTAATAATATCAATCACTATGATGTTATCATAAACCTGCTTATCCCCTAGTAAACGTTTCAGTAGTCTTGGGGTTTCTAAAGGAACATAATTCAACAACTCTTTATTATCACCAAAAGCAAGACCGATAATCATAGCAAACTCCAACCGACCAAACTTCACCCTATTCCCACCAATTACAAATCAAATTGCCATTGGATCAATAATTGCTTCATATTTTTGCGACTTCAACTTCCCTGGACAAAATATGGTGCACAACTTATAAATATAAGGACACATTACTTGGTACATCCAAAATTAAATAAACACAAATATATGGGGTTTACATAATGTTTGTTGTTGGGAGTTAACTTGTTCCTTAATTATGCTATCCTTTCCTCAAAGTTGAAACTTATGATAATTTTTATCATCCCTAATTAATATTTGTATTCAAAATACTGTAAAAAACAAGCATTTCATTACAAAATAACTAAATACGAACTATTTCGACTAAATTAAAATAAATTTCGACTAATCTAAATTAAAACAGATTCATTTTCACATAACGAAAATAGTCGAAAATAAAGAAAATATGGACAAAACAAACTGATTTGACCATATTTCATTTGATTTCAACTAAACAAGTAAAATTATATAATGTCAAACTAAACAAGTAAAATATCATTTAATTTAACTAATTTATACTAATTACAACTTAATTGCATTTGATTTCTACTATTTTATACTAACTTCGACTTTTTTCAAAATTAAGTTGAATCTAATCTAGTCAAAATATTAAATTTTTATACAGCCCACTCATTCAAAATAAATGAACAACACAAAAATCAAATATAAAATACACTTTTAATAGATTCTACTACTTTTGAACTCATTTGACTAATTCTATATCGACTCAAACTAATTATACATTATTTTTTTTTTTATATCAAAACTGACTCTTTTTCAACTAATTTTATAACAAATATCACTCATTCATCCATAAGAAGAATCGTGAACTTACATATTCCTTTCCACGAGCCATTGTGAACCTAAAAGTAGAGGATTTTAAAGAGAGACAACGAAGAAAATTCTCAAAAAAATGATTTTGAAGAGAGAGATGAATAAATGCACCAAAACTTATGTTTCATAAGAGCGAGAGAGAAGAATGCTTAAGGGTTACTTCATTTTTGAATTAGAAAAAGAAACGTGCACAGAAAAATCGAAAAGTTACTTGGTAGGTGAAAAGTAAAATTTTATTTTTTATTTGAGGATAGGTAGGAATAAATTTATTCTGAAAAACAAGGGAGTATTAAAATTAAAAACTTTCAAAAATTATTTTAGCAATGTCATTTTGGGTATTTCCCAAAAAAGGAGTACGTAATTGCATATATGAACAATTACTCATGGTCCTAATTGTAATTTGCCTTTATACCCATTTTTTAACCTCCTATGAAAAACCCTAAAAACCAAAGAGTTTTGTGAGAACAACTTAACAACCCAAAGCAACCCCAAAAATTCCTATTATCAAAGAAGAATTTGAGAAAGCTGAATCATTGGCTACTGCGGAAAAAATGGACGGAACCCAATCGGGGCCGTCACTGATAAAGCAACTAGCTTCCTGCGACAACAAAACTCGCAATAGATCTGTTGGCGTCCTCTTAAAGAGCTGGCTTCCTTCTCAATCCCAAATCTCCGACGACGACATGAAGAAGCTCTGGAAAGGGCTTTTCTATTGCGTCTGGCACGCCGATAAGTTCGCCGCCCAGAGCCACCTTATCCACCGTCTCTCTTCGTCGCTTCCTCAGCTTGATCTCCGTATATCAATTCAGTACTTTTCTGTGTTTTTACAAACTATGCGTCGTGAATGGACTGGCATAGATAGGCTCAGGTTAGACAAGTTTTATCTTTTGATACGTAAATTCCTGCACTTCTTTTTCACTATCATGAAGAAAAATTCTTGGGACTTGGAGCTTTCTACTCATTTGATGGGTGTATTGGTAGAGAATACGTTCCTGGCTAATGATAATTTGTTGGGCAATGGTGTTAATTATCATATTGCTTCTGTTTTTGTTGAGGAACTTAGACCTTTTCTTCCTCTTAGTAAGCCGGTGATTGGTGTTCTTTTAGGACCTTTTGTTTCTGTTATGGGGAAAGTGTCTGATAAGATCTTGTTGGCCAAGATAAAGAGTAATGTGTTTAATTTGTTGCTCGAAATGGGAAATAAGCTTTTGGGAGTCAAGAAATCGAATGTTGATGTTGATTCTGGGGATGATGCAGTGGTGTTAGGTTCAATAGCGTTTGTTTTGGGATTTTCTGCCAAATTTTATGAATTGGGTTCTGCAGTTGAGTGTCCACAAGGGAATAGGAAAGTGTTATTTGGTTTGCATGAACTGTTTTTGAAGTTGGAGAAGGATTTTGCATCATCAGGGATTGATGTTTCTTTACCTGAGGTTAAAGAAAGCATTGATGAAGATGAGATGAATTTGGTTCCTATTGCTACGCGAATGGAAGTGGAGGAAGTGGCTGGTTCTAATACTGATGTTGCAAAATTTTCTGGTGGTAAGCGACTGAAGAAGTGTAAAAAAGATAAGAAGACTGCAGGCAGCAGTGGGAAAAAGGATAATGAGCACAATAATAGCATTTTTGATTGTGATATTGAAAATGATGATGTAATTATACCAAATAACGACAATTCAAATGAGAAAAGCGAGCATGATGCTAATTTGATAGGGTTTAATGAATCTGTGTTAACAAACCTCCAGATGCAGTTTGAGAAAGTTGCTGCAGAAGTGGGCTTGGATAATAACATTGGTAGTGCCTGTGATCTTCCTGAAGTTACTGGAAAAGGTACTATCTCCAAGAAAAGGAAGAGAGCTAAAAGTAAAGATAGACTGGATAAACAGCAAGCTGACAGTACAGAATTGACTGGTGAAGAAAATGTTGGTGGTCATGCAACTGCAAAGAGTACGGAGAGGAGTGGGAAGAAAGTAAGGTTTTCCATGAAAAACAACCTAGTCTGGAAGCCTCACAGTCCCTTACCTCCACAAAGTTTGAGAATTCCTCCATCTGTCACCCCTCGAGGAAGTGCACTTAAGAAAGGAATACCTCCAGGTCCCATTAGGGAGATGCCTGCCAAAACTAAAAAGGCACAACTGAAAGCCAAATATTTGAAGAAGGGTCGGAAGGGAATAATAATTACTACTTCCATTAAACGCCTGAAGAAGTTATAGACTGTTTCCACCTAGATTTTTGTTGATCATCAAATCCCTTGCTTTTTATTCATGTCATGCTTCTCTCTCGTTGGTAACCTGTCTCAAATTCAACAATGAATTTTGATATTTGATTTCTTTTGTTGAGTGAAAGACAGATGATGCAAATTATTCAATGAGCTATCTCCTAACTTCTTTGGTCTATATTCTGCAATTATCTAATGTTGGGAATTTTATTATTTTAGTCCTTGAATTATTTAATCTCTGCCCCTCTCTCATTTTTGCATTTCTTTTTCTCTTCTTTGTTTTATTGGATAGCATGCTATTTAGATATCAAAATCACCTACTTTGTTTATTAATGCTCTGTTTGATCTTACCTGATTTTCTACATAACAAGAGGCTGTGTCATTTAGATAACAGATGTTATGGGAAGATGTTTTATGTGTATTTATGGATGATACTGTATTTCTCCGAGCATAATGGGTACAATGGAGGGGTCGCATTGCCAACCATTATAAGATTCCTGAATGAAGGATTAACAATTGTTAAGAAAATTATAATGAGAATTTCTGCAGTATTGTTTTGGTTGCTCTTACTTTATACTTTTCTTAACTGCATGTGGATCTGAATTTTTGAACCTAGTTACAATTAATTTAACATGGGGTCGTGGGTAGCTATTTAAATTATTTGTGGCGACCTTAATTGAATTATAAGATTATTTTTAATCTGTTCAGACGTCACACCAAGAATATCAATTTACTTGAATGCTGAACTATTAAAAAGATTCTGCAAATGTGTTCTGTTGCCCTCATACTACTATCTAGGTATGCTTAGATAATAGTAGTGTGCTCGAATATGTGAATGTTCTTTAAGATTGAATTTTGAATCAGTATGCCCTTCACATTTTTCCAATCATTTTACGGAGAGGAATTTCCATTTAAGATCCTTGTGGGCGGACAAATTTATTGTGCTCTTATGTTGGCCTCTGAAGTAGGAGCTCTAATAGCTGCTCTATTGTTTTTCTCAGATATGGGCACTAGAAGTGTCATGGTGATGATTGGAGGTGTTCGTAAAAAGCTGGTTAAGTTTTTGTAGATAACATAATATGAATATTCAAACTTCTCTTCGTGGTGCCTTAAAACCTCCTGTTAGTCTCTCCTCTCCCTCTCTGAATGTATATATGTATTTAGCAAAATGGAGATGAGATTATCTTCCCAAGACCTAAATAAGAAGATGTCCTTTCCTAACACACTATTTCAGCCTCTAGTCTTGTGCCTGTTAACCTTGAGAAGGAGGATTAATAAAAAAAAAAAACACCCAGCTAACAACTCATTCTCTCTCTTCTCATCTTTTCGCGAGTCTTTGTTTCGTGAAAACAATAATGGGAGAATGGAGAGAATGCGCTTGGTTGTCATTTTGATGTATGCTATCTAACCCAGGAGAGATAGAATGCATCTGATCATTGTAACAGGATACGAGACGATGTTTCTCTCTATGCAGTCAAGGTTGGACACACAATATTAGGTATCTTTCTCTTTTTCTATCTATTTTATGTTTTGGTCGCAGAATTCTGATATCCTTTAACTTGAAATTCTATTCTTAATGCAGTTGTTTATGCACTGATTATTTATAATTCTAGTTATTAGTTTGACTCCAATTCTATCTATTTTGAAATTTGATACTATGACTCAAGTTGTTTATGCACTGATTATTTATAATTCTAGTTATTAGTTTGACTCCGATTTTATCTATTTTGAAATTTGATACCATGATTCAAGTTGTTTATGCACTGATTATTTATAATTGTAGTCATTAGTTTGACTCCAATTCTATCTACTTTGAAATTTGATACTATGATTCAACTTCTTGATCTCACCCATTAGGCCATTATGCACCATGTTGCTTGCGTTGTAAAAAGTATGATTCAAGAAATGATAATAGAATGTTTTAGCACCTTTTTATGTCCTAGAGACTTCGGTATTTGTATTTAGATTTAAGCAGTTGACTTCTGAAATGAAATTACTTATTCCCTTAAAATCATAATAGGATATTAATTTTTTTGTGCGATCTTTTGGCAATAGCTAATATCCTTTTCCGTGCTGGTTTTAATCAACTTGTACTTTGGATGCTCGTGCATTAATGTGGAAGTTTGCTGGGAATATTTGCTACAGAACTGGAGGAGGAGAAGAAGGAAGCACTCAGCAAAGTGTTGAATGAGAAATTATTCAGTTTTCCTTGTGAACTTATGTTTTGAATAGTGAAGATAGAGACTGCTGGCAAATTTATTTTGATGAATTGCCTATTTGGGGTCCTCTAGCAAAAAGTGACCAAGGAAGCAAACTGATTGGGAAGAAATATAAAATGTTTCTTCATCTAAACATGCCTCACTATGCTTTTAAATGACATAATTTCAAGCTGTTATCAGCCATATTCACAAATCATAATGCTTTTCCTATGCTTGAGAGCTTTAGATGTGGAGTACAAAAGAAATGATACTTCTCAATCTAAGGAATGGGAAATGAAAAGAAGTTAGATGGTAAACAATTATTTGTGTTTAGATGCTTGAATTTTAGTATTTTTAATGTTAATCTATTCTTTTATTTTTAACAATTAAGCATATAAATTTTAAATTTTTTATTAATTATAGTTTTCAGTCACATTTTTTTTTTATAAACAATTACATTTTGAGGAGTTTTGTAATTTTCAAAGTATAATGAACAATTATGACTTTGGTTTATATAATTAAAAGGGAAAATTTTGATTTTATTTCTTCTGAAATAAAAATAAAAAATAATTTAGTCAGACAATGAAGTTCAAAGTTAAAAAAAAAAAAATTGATAAAATCTCATTTTTTTACTTTCACTAATGTAAGTAAAAGTCATATTTTTCCATTGTATATAAAAAGTAAAAAATAAAAATGCATATACTTTAATATATAGTATTTTGGTCACTAATTTTGATAGAATGTAATTAGAGATAAAATTAATATAAATTTTAAAAAATATATTTTTAATTGTTAAAATTAAAACAATAGGCTAAATTAAAAAAAAAAAAATCTTAAATATATGGTATTTACATCTATTTTTTTTTTCCTGATAAAAAAATATTAATATATATTACGAATAAACTTATTATAAGTACATACATAATTTAAGTAATAAATTTAATATCAAATTTTCTTCATGCGATACTAAAAAAATAAAAAAAAAAAAACAATAATATTCTTCTTTTAAATGAAATATTTTTTTATTCACATGTTATTTTCACATCATATATTTTTGAGAAATCATCATCTCCTTTCATTAATTAAAAAAAAAAAAAGAGTTAATTATTTTGGAGGATAGTTTATTTTCCCAATCAAGAAGCACCGTAAGAATCTCCAACAAACAATGAGAAGTCCTAAGCTTTATCCATTCCACCATTTGCATTTAGTTAATAGCAATAAAAAGTTCACGTTGGTTTGTCAAAATGAAGAATAATATGAGTAGATTAATTTTTCAATTAAACCAAATTTAGAATATAAATGTTTTATGTTCTTGGTTAGATAACGGGTTTAACAAGAAACAATTGAAAGTGGGTGGTTAACTACCTTTTGGTCACTTTTTTTTCCAAACAGTCATTACCTGTAGGAAAAGTGACATCAAACAATGCTACAGTTTTATTTTTATTTTCAGTCATTTAGAGACAACTCAACCGAGTTGCTTGAATCTTTGGTTTCCGATGAGAAAAAATGGGAATAATCGAAAATTAAATTAAATCATATTTAATTCAGTATATTCGATTGGTTAATTTTTAAATTTGACTAGATTTGATTTAAATTTTTATAAATTTTGATATATTTGATTTGATTTAGTTTATATTTAAAAAATTTAAAAAAAATTAAATCAACTAAATTATATATATTTTATTAAAAAATCAAATTAATCGAATTACAAAATATAAATATTCAATTCAATTCTATTCGGTTAGACTTGTAAAAAATCGATTCAATTTGATTTATTTCTGTTTAAATTTTAAATTCGATAAATTCAATTCTTCTAAAACTTAATTATCACCTTTACTCGTTATGACCATATACACAGGACCAAATTAGACTTTAAAGTTTGAAAGGATTAAGAATAACCATAAATAGAAAAGAAAATTTAAGTTTATAAGATTAATATAAAAAATTTTAAATTTTTAGTACTATTATTATATTATAAAATATTTATTTATATATAAATTAAATTAATAGATTGATAACAAATAAAATCTTAAAAAATTTGGGGTAATCTATATATATTTTAAGAAAAATCATGTAATAGATAAGATTTTAAAAATTTAAAGAGGCTAAATATATATATTTTAAAAAATATACTGTCTAAAATAAAAAATTTTAAATTTTGAGAAACCTATATAATATATTTTTAAAAATATATTAAAAACATTTAAATATAAAAATTAATTTTAAGAAGCATTTATTTTCGCTACTACATATACAATTCCATATTAATTGACAATGCTCAAATACAAATAATAATAATAATAATAATAATAAACAAAATAACTGGTTAATTTATCATATTATATTAAATTTTATTATAGATAAATCACTGATATCTAATTAAAAAATTCATAAATAAAACAAAATTTCTTATGAGAAAAATTAATTATTAATGGTCCAATTTCAAAAATTAATTTTTATCATGGACGACTCAAAAAATTGAAAATAAAAAAATATATATATATGTACGCATAGCACACATACATATTTATATATGCACACATAATTAAATTGAAATTTAATGCATATACATCCTATAAATAAATACAAATATAGAAATATTTCTCCTAAAAAAATATAAAAATATTGATAATATTTAAAAATTTTTATGAGAATATATATTATACTTAAAAATTTTATATTTAAAATAAAATAAAAATACCAATGATGTAAAATAATGTAAGATTGTTAATGGGAGACTATTTAGATTATATTTAAAAATTAAACGATTGAATGATATTTATAGTCAATAAATATAATTATATTTAATATCTCTTCATGGTTCATTATTTATTTCTTTACTTTAATTCTGAAAGGAGTTATTGATTTTCAATATTAATAAATGTAATGAATCAATGTCCAAATTTTTTGAATAAATGACTCATATGAAGAATAAATTTTAATATTAATAATATTTTGGAGATGCAATTTATAATAATTATAATTAATTCTTATAATGTATAAGTTGAAATGCAATTTAATTATAGTTTGGCTAGTGTAATAAATTTCATGTAAAAAATTAGTATAATAATGCCAAATTATCATTTAATAAACATAATTAATTTTTTACTTAATTTGTAGAGTGATCTTTACTTAATTTGGAGATAAAAATCTTGATATACATAAGTGGAGACTAATCTTGAATTTGACCCAAGAACAAGAAATAAAAATGGAAGACAAACATTTTGTAGTGTATTGATCTTATTGTTAATTAATCTTGTCTATCATGTACAACTAATATAACAGTGACATAGATAATTAAGAAACTTAATTAAATAGCTAGCAAGCTTAATACCAGTTCGGATCTTCTGTCTCAATATGTGTCTCATTTTCTATTTCTCATCCTTTTATATATGTCGCATCACTTATGAAAAAAATGTTAGTTACCAAAATATTTTAAAATTAGGTAATATGACACACAAAAAATAGTATATGATAGGATATAAAACACATAATGGAATAGAAAATCTGGATTAACTTAATATATGTGATGGATTATAATTAATCTTTGCTGGAATTAGAAAGTTGATGCAATTGTAGGAGTAATTAATTAGAAAAAAAAAACTAATGATGAGAAGTACTTAAGTCAGCGATTTGATTAGTTAATAGGGAATATGAAATTTGGGATTAATGATTGATTAATAGCAAGAGGAGATTTGAAGGAACATAGTCTGGTATGACAAATATGTGTGCATGAGAGGGAGATTTAATCAGAAAGTTTGGTGTAAGAGAGAAATGCAAAGTAAATTAAATGCTTGAGAATGTTTGTGATGTAGCAACTGAAGGGATTTAGAAAATTACAAATCTCCAAACTTTGATTTTCAATTTTTCAATATTCGCTCTCTCTAATGTTTATAAATTCACTTCAATTTTCACTTCCTAGTCCAAACCCATTTGAGAGACAGGCAGAGCTAAATTAAATAAACATGGAGAAAGCACACACTAAATCTGCACTCAAGGTTGCTTTTCTTTCATGCTATATGCTTCTTACATTAATATTTCCCTTTTCTTTTTCTTTGTTATATATATATTTATATTTCTCTATGCATTAAATTTATTCTAAGTTTTTGTGTTTTTCCTGTAAAGCTTGTTAAGGCTAGCTCACAATCTAATGTTCCATGGAGCACTACTGCTAGAGGAATGGTGACAAGTGATTCCAATCTCAATTTTTTTTAATCTCATTCTGATTGAGATTCAAAATCTTTCAATTTTGAAAGTAAATCTAATATCACTTAAAGATTTTAATATCATTAAACCATTGCGCTCGCTAATCCTTTCAACTACTTAATTACATGCAATTTATTACTTAGTTTGTTCCCAAACTAGAACAACTTACATTGCCATACTTCATCAAATACACAATTGACCTAATTATCACTAGTGTTATAATTCATGACCATATTTCTTTTAAAACACTCACTAAAAAATATGATATTTTGGATTTTTTTATTATTTTTCATTTTTATCTTTTTTTTTTGAAGAAAAAAAAGAGCTATTGAAAACTTGTAACACATAGCATATCCTTTTTTTTTTCTCCAAAGATGTTAAATTCTGAATGGCTTATCTGTTATTCTGTAAAAAAATAGGTACTCAATCATGTCCTGAATTATTAGCATAACTACATGGCTCTGATTCTTTGAAAATGAAAAACAATATAATAATATCATTTGATGTGTAGCATCAAACATTATTACAATCATTGCTGGCATGGTAAAATTTGGTTGGATAGTTTATTAATTAGCAACTTTATGTACAGTTGAAAGCTACCTAAAACTTTATTTATGGTTGTTGCTATGTCCTATCTTATTCTTTCTTTTTTAAAGTCAAAAGAAATGTCCTCTCGATGAGACATTTTTCCTGTTTAATAAGCACTATGTTTTTGTGGGTAAAAAGTTTTGGAATGAAAGAATAGCCATTTTCAAATGTTGAATGGCTACTTGTAGTTCATGTGTAAAACCCAACTTTCATATGTGAAAATAGTAATTCTTAATTTCCCATTTTCTCTGTTTACATTCAGTGACATTATCAAATAAACATGTCATTATCTCATTTGTTTGTGACTGAATATATGTATTACCAGAGTGTTTATTATTTGATTCAGTTGATTTAAGATAAATAATTTTAACCAAATTAATTATATTAATTTATAAATAATTTAAATCATATTTGAATAAATCAGAACTAAAAATTATCCAAATTAATATTATTAAGTTTTGATTTGAATAATCGATTTGATTAGTTTGAAGTATAAAATAAAAATATTAAATATATAAATAAAAATATGTATTATAAAAATAAAAATATTTTTATAACATAAAATTATATTTCAAAATATATTTATAAAAAACTAAAATAAGAGTAACTATATTTTAAATAAATAAAATCTTATATTATGTAATAAAAATCAACTTAAAAAAATAAAAAAGTCTCAAAATTTAATATAAATAAAAATTAATATATATATATATATATATATATATATAATTAGAATTTATGTATATATAAATCAAAATATATAATAGCTAGTTTATTTTCACTCAATTTTTTATATATTCAAACCATAATCAAGCTAAAAATTTCAGTTTAATTATCTTTTAAACCAATTTGAATTAACTAATAATAACACTATGCTTTTTTATTTGAATTGAATTGGATCAATTCAATTAGATCAATTAGATTAATTTTTATGTACCTTATATATTATCATGTAAAATAATATAAATTTAAATCATAATATTTTTCTTTTCTTTTCATTGAATGATAATAAAAAGAAAGGAAAATTCTTACTCACAAACGTCTAATTTAATGAAATAAAAATATATAGAATAAAAAATAATATTGATATGTTTTTATAGGATAAAAAATAAATAAAAAAATAATATTAATTAAAATATCTTATTAGTCATTGATTTGATATATAAGATAAGTGTATATATATATAAAGTATAAAGAAAAAAAAATTCGGAATAACAAAACGCATAAGGGCTATATATGTATATATACATACACAACACATTAGCTCATACATTATATTTTTATTGGTTAGATTTGCACACGAAATTTTTTGGTCCTAAAATAATTTCAGTTTTATTAAACGGATGCTCATAGATAGCACAAGCGTTATTGTTTTTGTTTTCAAAATTAACGAGACTTGCTAATATTTTTTGCCACAGGCAAAAGATGATATTAAGGACAAATTCTATGACAAATCAAAGGTAATTAAATCTCTAATACACTTTAATTCTCTCTCTCTTTCTCTATCAATTGAGAGGCTTTGAGACCATATACATATATACAGGCTATCCCAAAACCTCCAACCAAGGAAAACACTAAGCCACAAGAATTCAAACTCCACACAGAACAAAGAGCTTATAAACGTGCAATGTTCAACTATTCTGTGAGTAAGCCGAATGACATTTTATTTCCATCTAAAAAAATTCCCTTATTATAGTTTGATTCAGTTTAAAATTAGAAATAGAATGTATAATCTTGAAATAAAATTTTATTTTTTTCCCATAGAAATTCAATATTTTTCTTATGTTTTATATTTAAATATATTTCTTAATATAATAAATACATTTCATTTAAATTAGTTATATAAAAAGTAAATTTATAATGCAATTATTTAGATTTAGGAATATATTTTCCTTTATTATTTTATTTTCAAGAAGCCTAAGGATAGATCTAATTTTTATTAGATGGGTGAAAGTGTAATTAATTTTTAAAAGGTTTTGAATACAATTGTAATTCTTCAAAAAATATTTAAATTTATTCAGTGATTAATCCTTTTCAAGATGAACTAAACTTGCCCATAGGTTCAAATCATACCTTTTAAAACTTATTATTGGTTTGTCTAAACTAGTAATTTAAACTTTATTTCAGGTTGCAACTAAGATATATGTCATGGAGATACAAAAGAAACAAATAGAGAAGGTCCAAAAGGTATATTTATATATTAAAAGTATGTGAGTTTGGTAGATTTGATGATAATAATAATATGAAATTTTATTTGAGCAGATCATAGAAGAAGAAGAGATTCGCATGCTGAGAAAAGAGATGATTCCAAGAGCCCAATTGATGCCTTTTTTTGATTGACCTTTCTTTCCGCAAAGGTAAAAATAAGTTGCGCAATATGCGGATTGATATAATTTGAATGAGTAATTTTAGAAAATTTATAAATTATATTAAAATTTATTATTTAGTTAATAAAAAAAATAATTAAAATATATAAATTATTTAAAATTTATTATCCATTATAATTTTTTATTTTGAGAGTTTTTGAAATCTAATATAAATTATGAAATTTTGAAAAATTTCTCATTTTAATGAATAAAAAATTTTATAGACTATATTTTTATTACAAAAATATTATTAAAATTCATAAATCTTATTTTTATTTTAAATAAGTGAAATTATATAAATTCATAGAATAAAAAAATCTAGGTTTTTAATTAAGTGAATTTTGAAAAACTATGTGGATTTCTAAAATATCAATTCAAACGTAACTTTAGTTTTTTTTCACAATTTGCATTGAAATTGGAATTTACTTTCCTGAAATTACTTATTTAGATATATTGTTGGAAAAAATAATTTGGAGTTGTCTCTAGATTTATAGTTTTTTAGGGTTATAAGTTTTTAAGTTCAAGTAACAATGAAGCTAAATTTACCCACTATTTTGAAAATTTTTTAAATAAAATTATAAGATTATGCCCAGTTCACCCTAAAATTATAAGTATAATTTTTAAAATTTCTTTTCCTCCTCTCTTTGATTTCCAGTTTCCTTTAAAATGCAGGTCAAATAGGCCTTTGACGACACCAAGAGAGCCAAGTTTCCGCATGTTGAACAGCAAGTGTTGGAGCTGCAACTCTGGAAATGAACTCTACCATTTTCAACATGCTGATCAAGACTGGAACTACTAAAAGAATCGGTCCTATTAATGGATAATTTGTAAAATGTATTTTTGGTTGTGTTTCAGTTTTTTTTTTATATATATATTTTTATTTAGCAGTAAATTAGTATTATGAATCAGTTTTCGCACACGCAATGCTAAATTCTCAGTTTTATTTCACCAGTAATATACAACATATCTAGACATAGATAATTTTTCACTTTTGTGAGTGTGTTCATAGTATATATATATTAAAAGGAGATATCACTTCATTAATTGGGTGAAATTTCAAATATAAACTAATAATTTATTCTATAAATTATATATAAATTAACAAGATTATTATTATTTTATTTATTATTAAATATTCTTCAAATTTCATACAAATAATAAATTATATTTATATCTAGTAAGGGATGGAAGACCTATAGGCTTCGGTGAGCTTGAATTCAGTAAAAAAAAATCTTATTAACTTATAGAAAAATTTTCACTTGATTCAACTAAACTCAGCTTTTTATTCAATCTTATTAGTTACAAGAGATTAGTAGTTCAAGAAAAATTTTCACTTGACTTATCCAAACCCAACTTAAATGAATTATATGTTTATTTTATACCTACATAAAAAATTTTAATTTTTAATTTATTCAAAATTAATTTTTAGACTTTATTCCTTATCTAATTAAAATTTTTTTTATGACCAATGATAATATCTTCAATTTATATATTTGTAAATTGTAATTACTAAAATAATTCATATTCATATTTCATTAAGAATGCATTTTTTGTTTCATTTTTCAATTGTATGCTAATTACTAGTAGCACTTGAATATGTGAGGATAAGGAGAATATGAATCATAGAGTATTAAACGCATAGTTTTGAAAATCAGGAAAATCCAATTAGATTTCGATCGATAAAATTGAAAACTAATCTTTAAAATAGTTGATTCAGATCTTATTTATATGATCTCAAAGAATCAGATAAAAACTCAACGATCCAAATGATTTGGACTAAGTTAACCGAACAAAACGGATCCTTTTATATTTATTTTTTAAAAATTGCAAGCTCAAAAAGGTAAAAGTTTATGCTAAAGAAAGGCACTATTTCGGAAATAGTTTTTCAACCAGCAATATAAGCGATTGGATCCAAGCACAAATTGAATTCTGATGCTACGCTTTTACAGGGCGTAGCCCTTTCAAACTCATAATTTCATTTCGGTATGGGAAAAGAAACTTGTTGCAATTTTTCCCTCGACTTTACCTTGACTTACAATTCTTCCTCTTATTTCAAAAGCTTTTAGAACCGGATCAATTAAAAAAATTAATGAAGACAGAAAATTAAAAGTTTGATCGGAGTCGAACTGATTAAATCAGAAAAAAAATCAATATATATATATATATATATAATTTGACATTTATTATATATATAATGAAAATAAATATAATGCAATTATGGTTAAATTAAAAATTTATATAAAATCATATTTTTTATGGTGTCAATATAATTACATTAAGTCAAAAGTTATATATATATATATCGTAAATTATGGACATTCACTTACTCAAATATCTATTCATGTAATATGGTAACATATAATAAGATTATGATTTTGGCGTCGGATAAAATTAAAATGAAATTATTAAAATTCTCTTAATTTTTTTTAGTTTAAAATGACATCATTTTTGCCACTCATTTTTATAAAAAAAAAAAATTATCCGCTCGAACTGAAAAAATTGATTCGATTCTATCAACTTATCAATTTTTGAGAGACAAATAAATAAGAATTGATCGAATCGATTCTTAATTTTTCTGATTTGACCAGTCATTTCAGTCCGATTTTGACAACCGTGCTTACAATTAAATTCCTAAATTGTAAAATTTGATGCAATTAGACCCAATTTTGTCACGTATTAGCATGTGATATAACCTTCCGTTATTAGTCAAAGTTTTACCGTTATGTGGGCTCCACTCCAAGCAATCCATTTTTCACTTTTGTCTCTTCCAGCCAATTCTCTCTCTCTTTCCATATTTATTTTCGTCCATTATTTATTTCCATTAATAAACCAACAAAACAAACATTATAAACATTTAACAAGTGTTATAGACGTGTGTTGACTAGACGAAGAGAGATTTATAACAGGTGGCGTTGAGTTTCAATCTTTCTATATATATATATATAACGCACAAAATATGAGCTAAATTCTCATATTTATTCATTAAAATTCACCAAGTAGAGATGATAAAGCCATATATACTGTATAATCGAGACTGTACATGGCCATCATTTTGTACATTATGAGCCCCAAAAGCATTTGCATAATCGGAAGAATTCAGAGCAGATACATTTATCCTAGATTGCTCTCTTTGAGCATTGTTAGACTTCTTAAAACTATCATCAAAATGATTTCAAAAAAAAATATCATCAAAATCGGAAAATAGATAAACAAGCCATAAAAGATGAGAATAAACAGAAATTCACCAAGTAGAGTTAATTATTTATTTATTTTTATGCATTTCTTAGTTTTTAAGTTATTCTTTTGATTTGCACATTAAAAATATATATTTGAAGTAACTGTATGAATTATAATTTTACTGCTACACTAATATCTTGTTTTGACTTAAGTGTATCTATTCCAGGAATGAATTTTAGTATATTTTCATAAATGAGTTGCATGCTCTCGTAGATGAGCTTAGGTTGTCTGTCTAATAAATAATATATTTTGACTTGAATGTTTTGCCCACTTGCTAATAAATATGGTTGTTTGTCTGTTGTTATATTTTTCTTAGGAAAAAAAAAAACTCTAAAACGTATCTATAGACATTGATTCTCTGGTTTTGTAGCTCATTTGTCATAAACAGAGATGCAGTCAATTGCTCATAAACATAGAGTTGCATCTATTTTTCGTGATCTTGTTGGGAGTCACAACTTCCCACTAACTTGTCTCCATTCATCACTATTGGGAGGGCTAAGCACTAAAATGGCCCAAATTTTCTCTCCATATTTCTTACTGTAAGAGATTCACGAGAGAGGGAAAGGAGAAGGAAGAAGAGAGAAGTTTTATTCAATAATTTTAATCCAGTTATATTTTGACACCTATATAATGTGGCCCAAATTTTTGAAAAAAAAAAACACTTTTACCAAATTCACAGCTCTGTTATGATCTGTTAAAAACTGGGCCTAATTACACCTTTTTCAGTAATATAAAAATGTAATTGCGAGCTTTTAAAATATAAGGAAAAGATTATAAGTCGAGGCAAAGTTGAAATTTCCCCCTAGCATTTAATATTACAATTCAAAAAGTAAAAAAGATGAAGAAAACTTGGAAGCTATAAGATCTTGTCATTCCAATTCTTTGAACTATATCCAAAATAAATTTACACTCTTTTCAAAATTCTTAAATTTCTTAATAAATTTGAATTACAAATAAAATAATTCATATATTTATTAAATATTGAAATATATATATTAAAAAATGAAAATTTTAATAAAATTATATTTTTTATTATTTTTATGATAAAAATGTAGCTTTTAATGATAATACTATTAAAAATTATTATTTTGTATATTAATATTCAATGAGTAATATTAAATAAGTATATTTAAAAATAATAATTTATAAAAAAAGAGTTCAATTTCTACACTAGTGAATAATATTATAAAAAATTATCGAAATTAGTGAATAAAATCAAGATGTAAGCAAAGTATATTGAATTAATATTTTTTTATATTATATAATATTAATTTTAATTATTTTCAATTTAATTTTGATTAAATTCTAGTTCTACCTCGGATGAATCTCTGATCAGTGGTTCTCCACTTTCGCTGGTTTTTAGACCAAATCGAATTTGAAAACATTGATTAATAGTAATTTTATTATGCATGACCGTTTACCTAAAGTTAGGTATGAACACTTAGTCGATTTGATCCAAATTTGAGAAGAACCGAATTACCCTAACTTGTAACACCTTAGAATTCACATTTTTGCACTTAGGATCCTCAAATGAATTTTAACAAGGAAATAATTATTAATTATATAAATAGCTACAAAATTGTTATTTAAAACTTTAATACTCTAACTAAAAATCTTGAATAACTTATTAAAAATAGAATTACATGGAAATACCATTAAAACCCCAATTGAATGTGAAATAAAATTATAAAAAGTATTAGTATTATAAATTAAAGTGAGATAAAAGTGCAATTATGAGAAAATAGTGGGGTCAATTTATAGATACCAAAACTTGAGGGGCCAAAGTACAAATACCTAAAATTACTAAATATCTGTATAAAGGACACTTAGGAAAAGTTTGATTAAATTTTTCTTCCTTCCTCTTCCTTGGCCTAGACATATTCCCCCTTCCCTTTCCTTTATCCCTTCTTCCTTCCACCAAAATTTCTTCCAAATCTAACATTTTGAATTAAATTCTATCAAACTTACATACAAATTCAAACTTAATAACCTACAAACATTAAAATTTCACTTGAAAATTCAAAAAAGAATCAAAGTTGTCAAATAAGAGAAATTAGGGTTCTTACTCCAACTTGAGATAATTCAACTAATTTTGTTTTCTTTTTCATTAAATATTAATTATATGATGATTATAGTTAGAAATTTTGATATATATATGTTGATAAGGAAATCTTAACTCTAATTAGTGTTTATGTCAAATGTCAATTTTCTAAATAGGTGTGTTTAATTCAATTTAAACTTAGAATATGATTCTTTGCATCAAATATAGCCTAAAACATATGAACTTTGCAATGTAGAATCAAAAGGAAATGGAAAGAATAATGAAAGTGGAGATGAAGGGCATTTTTGTCTATTGTAGAAATTGAAGCTTACATAGGGATTTTGGCTCAACCAAATATTAAGATGAGTTGTAAATGTGTTATTATGCATGAAAATAAGCTCATTTGAAATTATGAAAAAAATTTCCTTGAATCCAACATGGTGACTGAACCCTACTAACCTCTTCCCTTTAATTTTGCTTGTTCAATTATGCCTTAAAATAGCTTCATTCCTTTGGTTTTTGAATTGGTTTTGAATACTTAAAGCATTCATTGAATTGTGAACTTGGTGTATGTTGAATTGGCTTTGATGAAACTATCCAAAAACCTACTAAATTGCCATTAAAATATTGCACACCAAGTGTTTGGCAAAATTTCCAATGAACCGTTGGCATGCCCACCAAGTGAGTACCAATTTCGCCAACGTAAATGAGTACCGATTTTGCCAGTGTAAACTTACCGCATTTACACCTATAGTACTTAAACCCTAACTTGACCTAATAAAATTGGACCATAATTCTATTGTTATATTTACTTATTTATTGATTCATTGATACATTATTGTTCATTGGAATCTTAATGAGCCTATTTGTTATATGAATGATCTTTATTGATTTCATTGTTGATTTGATACCATATTTGAATCTATCACGTCCTACTTTTGGAACACGACGATTCTAGAGAATGGGTACACTTAAGGTTATCGGAAACCTGTAGATCCCTTTAAACTTAACAATCATTAATCATTCATACTTTAATCCACTCATTAATATTCAATTTCCATTTATTATTTATTAATTTTATAGAAATTTCGACAGAATTTTCTTTGTATTTTTAATATTATTCCCGATCCAAAATCGTGTCTTTCAAAAATTACACAGCCTGCATAAAAAATATTTTTATACTCCCAATAATTTGCCATCCTTATACCCTCAACTTCACTTCTAAGCACACACATATATATTTTTTCTATTTCTTATGTCACGCTATATTTTAACCTTATTATTTTAGTATCATTATCTTTGTCATTAATTTAATCACTAAGTATTTTCCATACTACAATTAATATTCATCACATCGGTTGTGATTAACAAATATTCAGATAACACTTTTACAATCTTAATCCATCTAAATACAGTACCATGGAGCTTTAGATATTTATACATATGACTTTTTAATAATTAACCACTACCTTGAAGCACTTGATCTCCCAAGTCGAAGAAGGAATGACTTGGATAAAGTCATCTCAATCTCATTTTTGTAAAAATTATAAATCACTATATGGTGAGTATAAAAATACTTAGTGAGTATGTATACATCATTAAACATGAGATATAAACATATGATAATAAATGTTATCAATGGAAGTCAAGTATCAATGAATACAATGAATGGATATCAGCATCTTAAATTTGGTTGTCAAAGGTTAATTAATTTGCACACCAAATGTCTTTGAGAGTTTGAAACATGTAACAATCATATTGATGATAAACAATGATAGATGAAAGAATGGTTATCAATGGTAAATAATAAGAAACAAGGTATGGAATCAATGAACAGGTAAACAATATTCATATCATGTAGATAAGACAGATAATGGGCCATGAACACGTATAATCTCATATCATGTACATAAGGCTAATCATGACCTGTGGCTAGGACAGTTAACCCTTCCCAGCTAGGGTTCCATGTAAATCAATGTGCATATTACCGATGGTATTTACCCGCTATCCTTTCGGTGAAGAAGCTCTGTCAAATCCACATGTAAATTGGCTAATGGAAATCAATAACAATTTGAAGTATTCATTAGAAACATTACAGTACAAATTCGTTCAATAAGTACACATAGGCTTACTTGTCATTCGATATCAATGCATTTCAATAAACATGCGTCGGTTTCTTTATATGGTATAAAGGTAGCGATCAACAATAAATATCATAGAATATGGCTAAACATTTGGTGTGCATATTTTTGGAAGTAATTTGGGTACATAATCAATCAAGTACATTATCACGATTCGGGTTTTCAATGTAAATAAATCCAATAGGCATTGCAAATTTCAATAACAATAAATGGATATGGATCATTTTAATATTGAAGAAAATCAAAGGATAATCAATAGCAATAACAAGATGATATTTAATCAAGAAGGAAATATGTTCTTTGATTCAAAAAATCAAAATCATGATTATGCATAATGATGTATACATGACTCACCTTATTAAACACTTCTTATTGCACTTTACTTATTCTTTTTGTTTCCAATTCCATTTCCTTGGTTCATTGCTCAAATGCTCATGGTACTCATCACTGTCTTTTATTCATTCTTTACTCTACATATTCAATTAATTTTCATTTAGATATTATTTAACATAAAATTACATTACTTATACTTATATTAAGAAATTCTTAAGAATTTTCAAATTATTAAGGTTTTCCTGTGCGAAATTTTTTACTGGCAGCCTGTGTTTTATAACCCATATCTTTTTCTAAACTTATCCAATTTTTTTAATTTTTATTCCTACTTAAACTAGACATATCAATATCCAAAATTTACCTCATTTTCATTACTACAAAATTTATAGTATTAATTTAAATTTAGTATTATAACTAGCCCTGCTGCCTGCAATCTTATTTTGGCAGTCTATACTATTTTATCTACATCTCAATCTACACTTAACCAATTACTATAATTATTTTTCTTATTGAACATAGACATATCATATTATAACATATTCAAATTTCAGATTATTTGATTCACTGTACAATTGTTAGTGAATTTTCAAATTTAAACTACTGTTCTGAATCCTTTATCCGAACAAACTCTGTTTCCATTCTTGTAATTAATTCTGTGTTCATTCAATTATAAAAATATTTTACAAACATTTAGAAAATATATAAATGAACATCTTTCATGTTTAACACTTTCTCTAATTCGGAATTTAAAGTTCTCATATTCATAGAACTCAGTAACCTATTTTCTGTTTGTCAGTCAATTCTGGCAGTTTATACTTATGGCTCAATATCTTTTAAATAAAAAATTAAATTAAAAAATCCTTTTACAGGCCTATATATAAGATATAAATGAACATTTTTTTATGTTGAATATTTCTTCTAATTCAGTATAATTAAAATACAATAGCAAAATTCTAGAAAATCTAATTATGTTCAGTCACAGTTTTTACTTAATAACTCTTTCTTCACTTCGAATTTTCAAGTTATTTTTATAGACATATAATTAACATATTTATCTACAACTTTCATGTTTTAATCATCCTCAAATTCAGTCATTAAAAATTCAGAATACTACCTATAATCTTCTGCCTAAAAACAGATTTAGAATCCCCTTTAAACCCTAATCATTTCTTTACACTTTTAGTTCATTTAGCTAAAATGTTTACCAAATAAAACCATAAAACTCTTAAATTAAACTAAAAACTGAAGTTTAGGAAATTTACTTTAAACTTGAACTATTGAATTTCTCTTCCTTTTGTTCCACCAAATAGCTTAAATACAAATCTTTCATCAAATTTTCCTTTGATCTTCTTTTCCTCCATCAATTTCTATCTACTTTTGGTTGGTTTCTTAGGAAGGGTTAAGAGAATATTTTTGGTTTTTCTTTACATATGGTTCGGCCTTGAAGGTATTAAATGGCTATCCGTTTCTTCTCTTTACATATACTAAAGCCAACTTATGAAGAAATGAAGAGAAAATTGAAATTTTCTAAAATTTGCCACATGTTTCATTCCTATTAACATAAAAGAAAAATCACTAAATAAAAACCATTTCTTAAATTATCATGGTCGGCTACCATTTTAGATTTCTCTAGAATTTTTTTATATCAAAAAAATATTTTATTGGTGGGTCCCACAACTTTGCTTAATTACACTTTGACCCAATTTTTTTTTTTAATTGTATTTTTATCCAATTGACTTCTGTAATTTATTCTGTTAATTCTATTAAGAATTAACCTTCAGTGTGGGAAATGAAAATACTCATTTTAAGCTGCTCTATTTATTAAAAATGATTATGGGTCAATTCTGGATCCCAAACAGTGGATTTCCAAAATTGCCCCAAAGTTGACATAAATTACGATTTTGCCATTCTTTAAAATTTCAATGTTCCCAAAGGTTTTTTAGTTCTTTATTTTTACCATAATTTCATATAAAATTAACTAGTTTAATCCCCCCAAGTATGAGTCAGAAATTCTTAAATCAACCGGATTGCTATTTCCCCGAGCGGTGTAATTAACATCGGTATTTTCCAAAACAGTGTCACAAAAGTAACTTGGTTGAGGTTCAAATTCCTGAGTGTTACTCTTTACCATTCTTTGTATATTTCAATAATTAATTGAATCCAATTCTTACTTATATTAATACTTCATCAGTTTCTATAATCCACTATCTACTGTTTTGTTCCACTATCTACTATTCTATTTACTGGGGTATTACATAATCCTATTGTTCCATTTATGTGTGTGTATGACAAAATTTCTTCTGATGGGGTAGTGGGTGAATATCATCGGTATTGTGCACGATGATCATTATATTGGGATCCTTACTAGGAAGGGGTTATAGTGCTAATCATAAGGTCTGATCAACAATATATCATTATTATTGGATTGGATATACTACTGGACTATAACATTTTATTTATGTGTTTACAGGTTCTTTAATCTGTCATGCTTTACTATCGTGATCTTATGATTCATTCATGGTACCTATTAATTGTTCCATTGATTGATTGGATTGATATTCTATACCTAATTATCTTCAATTGTCTATTTGATTTGTAACCCTATTCTTTATCTCATATTGATCATTTGGTGGGCTGATCTAATGGAATACCTAACTATACGTGTATAATGGCATATTTATGACTCACTGAGTATTATTACTCACTCTTTAATGGTTTAATATTTTTCAGATACAGAGTAGGCTAGCTGTGGTTCCAAAAGGTTTCCTCCTTTCGTTATTGGGACTAGACTTTTGCTATATGAAGTCTTTATGTGTATTTTCCTATTTTGTACTATTAGAACATTCCATGGAGTTATTAGTATGGTTTTGTAATAGTACATATGACTGATTATGTAAATTAATAGATAATGGAACGTATGATATGCATAATGAGTTTAGTGATGAATATGTATTGTTTAAACTAGATAATGATTGATGATAATGGATTAGTATGATATATTGTGGTATGTATTGGATTGAATAGATGTAATAATAGGGGTTCTACGGTATTGGTAGAATAAACTGTTCTCACATTCTAGGACTGTCATGTTCCAATTTTGGGACGTAACAAAGTTGGTATCAGAACATAGGTTTAATATGAATGAAATATGGATATGTGTCAGTAGGACATAAATGAACCATATAGCATAGGATTTTCTGTCACATCATTTGCAATATTTGTTATATATATGTTTATTTTGCATTGTCTGTTATATGATATAGTTCTGTAGTTATTTCATATAGTGATTAAAGATGCGCCGAGAAGACGACCTCGTTGTAGGGATCGTGGTAAAGGTATAGTGGAGGAACCTATAAGGAAACCATAAATAACTTCTAATGCATCCCCAGTGAGGGAAGAATCAGTAGAAATACCCAAAATGAGGGGGAGAATAAAGGAGGCCAGTGAGGCTGAAGAACCCTGAAGACGTGAAATGATGGAATTGAGGTGGGAATTACAAGAGTTAAGACAGGCTAGAAAGGCAACTCCACCAGTAGTTCCACCAGCTGTTCCACCAGCTCTTATGCCACCTGTAGCTTGATAAGAGAGTCACCACATTATTGATGAGGGTGGAGTCAGTATATTGGAATTTCTGAAGCTGTGATTGCCTAATTTCAAGGGCGAACAAGGTGAAGACTTGAATAATTTTCTGGATGAGGTAGAAAAGGTAGTAAAGAGATTATCATGTTCAGATGCTAGAGTAATAAAATTAGTGGGTTTATTGTTGAAAGGAAATGCTTGAGATTGGTTTACTCGCCACATTAAGAACCAAATATACAGTGTTGCACCACCTACTTGGGAGCAGTTTAAAAGAGTTTTGATGAATGAGTTTCTTATAGAAAGAGAGCAAAGGAGAGTAAAATAGTCCAGTTTGAGCATCTTCGACAGCGAAACCTCAATGTACTAGAGTACATTAATGAGTTCATTAAGTTGAGTAAAAATGCCAGGAGCATTGCACCTACAGAAGGAGACCTAATCAATCAATTCAGAAGGGGATTGCATGCTTCTTTACATAATACACTGTTGGCAACAAAGTTTGCTTCTTTGACAAAGCTTATTAATAAAACTACACATATGAAAGCCAAATATAAGGAGGAAAGAGCAGAAAGGAAGCAACGAAGGAAAGGGAGAACAGGTAGTCAGCAAAGAAGAGGTGAGAGAAGTTCTCAGATTAAAGCACCAAAATCTGTGGCCAAAACTAGTTAGAATCAACCAGCAAGTAGCCAGAAAAGAGGACATGCCAAAGTTATTACAGAACCAAAAGCATTTGGGTATTCCAGGGGTTCATCCAAATAAGCATAACATATGCCCAATATTCCAAATGAACCTTTGTTTAATCATATATCTATTTATCAAATTATATGTATAAGTATATTAAGTATGGAAATATTATTTCCATAATTATTATGATTTAATAAAAAATATATAAAAATATATATAAAAAAAAAACACACACACACACACATATATATATATATATATATATATATATATATCACAAGAATTCATATTAAATATTTGGAGAAAATTAAGTAAATAATTTTATAATTTAGATTTTTTCTTATCTATAATTCTATGCATATTTTAGGTTTTTTAAGTATCGGATGGTCATTTTCAATTTAGATCATCTCATATTTTGGTTATTTCGAGTTTGGGTGGTCTTTGAGTTTGGGTTGAGTTACTTTTCGATTGGGTTGTATTCGAATTTAGATCATTTCGATTATTTGGATGGGTTAGTGAGTGAATTCGGCGTCTCTCTGAATATGTTCATTAATGGGTTCAAATATTGTCACATTGATTAATTTTCAGATATAAATTAATTTTAGATTGGATAATACGGATTTTAAATTATTAATTATTAAAATCAAACCAAATTTGAGTTAAGTTTGATATCGAATGAGTTCGGATTGCGGTTGATTTTGCCATCTATATCTATTACTTTGGAATTAAACGCTAACATGTGTTGGAAACTTCTTAGTAATTGATTTTTCCTATAAACAATCCCAATTATTAAATTTAAAAAATTGAGAAAACATTAGACTTCCAGCGCTTTCTCCACGACAACGGAACAAAACCCCTCCTTCAGTTTTGCCGCCGCTCAGTTCATCGACAAAATATAGCAAAAAGAACCAACCGGAAAAATATATGGCAGACAGCAGCAAAAAGGATCAGTTAATGGACGTGAGATCGGTGGTGGAAGCTATTTCCACGGACAACGATGACATTGACGCCCCGCTTTACCAAGTTGAAAGCCTCTGCATGCGTTGTGGTGAAAATGTAATCTCCCTCTATCTATCTATTTATCAGTGTATAGCTTCTTATGAGAAGATGAATCAATTTACTGACTCCAATTTGTATGTTAAATTGCTTGACAGGGAATGACAAGGCTTTTATTAACATTAATCCCTCACTTTAGAAAGGTACTTCTTTTTATATTTTGCTAAGTAATTATTGCAATATAACTAAGACAGTAAGACCCAACTTGTGCTTTGTCAACTGGTGAATGCTAAATTGTTAGATGGGTCATTATCAGTTCTTTGAAATTTATTTTTAATTATTTGTTAAATTAAACTCAGTTTTAAACTTTGATAACTATGCATCTCTGGCCTTGTTATGAAATGCTATTTGTTTTTCTGTAAGTGCACTGCTTGATGCAAACAAAATATGCTATACTTTGTCTGCAGATTTTGTTATCGGCTTTTGAATGTCTGCATTGTGGTGAGAGGTAATCTTGTATTTACTGTTTTAAGATGGGAGGATTTTTATGGATGTATTATTATTAGAGTGTTCTATGTAAGTTTTCATTTTTCTTCTCCCATAATTTCTTACTAGGAACAATGAAGTCCAGTTTGTGGGTGAAATCCAGCCACAGGGCTGTTGTTTTCGTTTGGAGATCCATTCAGGCGATCAGAGGGTTGCCTCAACTGTAAGTAAATGCTTATGGTTTTTAATATATTTCATTTATTCTTATGTTGTATTGATCAATTTCTACAGTGAGCTAAATCAAATTCCAGTTATGATGATATTAAAGTGAAATGAGGATGACAATATTGGATACCTGATTCATCTGCAATTTTGTTATGAGATTGACTATTTAAGTTTGATTTGAACATTTTGTTCTGGCATCTAATATTGGCTTTAAAGTAATTATCTTGTCAAGGAATATCATTTGCAAGTATTTTGTTTTCTATCTCCCCCTTAATAATTTGGGGTCGTTGGTTTTCACTTATTCCTTTATGTTTATCAATGGAACAATTTTTCTTTGTTTGCAATACTATTCTGTCCCTCTCAGGGAATGCCTCATTTTTTTGTGGGATTGTCTTTCTGGATTCCTTTTTCAATAATCTGGTAGTTGACCTTTCTTATTTTAAGGCTCTTTCAGGAATTATATAACATTCTGTACTTACATTGATGCAACTTCTGCAATCTTCATAATTTCTATCTTTTCACTCTGATTTGATTTATGGTTTTTGTTCCCTTTGCTTTGCTTTTCAAAATTTTGTTTATGTAGATGTAACATTTATAAGACCTCACCATTGGAGCTAGTTTTCTATTGCTTTGCGTGCATATGATTTATGTAAATATGTTTTTCTTTTGTCAACAAACATTGAACTTTACCAATAAGGTATAGAATTCTGTGTGTTTGAACACAGGCGCTTAATCGACAAGTTGTAAAAGCCGAGTCTGCCACCATTAAGGTTTGTTTACTTGATCCTACTTCCTCTCTTCTATGCATGAATAAATGTTTACTTGCAATTCCGAATCCTCTTATGTTGTGTTGATATTTTAGTTTTTGTTTTCATGTTTATGCAATTAGTTTTGTGGGCTAGAATTGTGTTGGTTTTTGCTGTCAAATTGGATCTTCCCCTTGCACTTAAGGATTAACTGAAGCATTTTTTATTACATTCTGCCCACTTTTTAAGCAATTTGATGCATCCTCGTGCAACTGAAGGTTCAAGCTTGTAAACCCTGTAAAAGTTGCTAGTCCTTGTTTTAGACTGGTGTTGCATATTTAATTTAAGAGAATGTAAGCATACTGAACTTAGTAAAGGTTCTTGAATACATGAATGACTGTTCATGACATGTATGAGAGTGGTTAAAAACATATCAATTTACTTAAGGCATCTTGCTCTTGTTCCAGTTATTAGATGAGAACCTTGGATCAGTGGGTGTTTATATGGTTATAACTGAAACATAACCAAATCAATGAAATTTGGTTACTTTGTTGGGGTATTTTGGTATGTTTTGGTTAATGTTTTTATAATATTTTGGTTTTCAGTCTTTAATTCAGTCACCTCAAAATTTGTAATTGAAATAGCAATTTTTTGTCAATAACATAAAAACTTATGATTTTCTTTATTAGTATATAAATTATAAGTTAGGATTTTTTTAAATTATATTTCTGTTCAGCTATCTAAAGTGTTCAGCAAGTTTTTATAGTGTTTCAAAGATGTGCCAACTTCTCCACATTTTTATTGTAATATATCAGTTTTCTGATCCCTTTACATTCTTTTATTTCATATGCAGATTCCTGAATTGGATTTTGAGATTCCTCCAGAGGCACAGCGTGGCAGTTTGTCCACTGTATTCCTTTTAACTCTCTTTTTTAAGTTGCTTTTTTTTCTTCTTTCTGGGTTCTAAGTGTCTTTGTTTTGGTAGTGACTGTCTTTTGACTTTACCTTGGTTGTTTTATATGTTGTGGAATGTCACTGGTTGCACTACTACTTTTGTTATTTTGAAAAAATTGGAAGAAGCAAAAATAAGAAAAAAAAAAAAAAAAAAAAGAAGAAGAGAAGAATAAGTTATCATTCAATTAAACTTTTGTGGCTAAACTCGTACCTGAAATTAAAGGTGATATCTAACTGCTTGTTCTTTCAACTGAGGACATTTGAAATTACTGTGTCAAAATATTAAAAAAAAGGTTGCTGATCTCCCCTTTAAACAAAAAGTCAAACTGTGGAAGACTCTGCTATGAGAAGTTTGCTCTTTGACTCTCTGTTCCTTGGGGAGCTTACTTGTAAAACTTTTTTTTCTGGTTCTCAATAATATATATATTATTTGGTTTGATTAATGATTTCTGGGTGGGTTTCTGAGTAGTCTTTGATATATTCTTCTAGCTTACTGGTGTATTTCTTCAAGTTAGACAAGCTAATAGCTTTGGATTTTAATAATTCCTTTTGCTGTATGGTTTGCTCCATATTTTAAATAATGGTTCCAAAATTTGTCTGCTGTTCCTGAAGTACTCATAATTGGAATAATTCTTAGGTTGAAGGGATCTTGATGCGAGCTGCAGATGAATTGCAGGCTCTTCAAGAAGAGCGGAAGGTGCACCTTAAGTTCGATACTGCTGTTGTTTGATGCATTTTTTTTATTTCTATTTTTTAATTTCCATCCACCTTTGCCTTAATCCATCTAATTAATGGTATTTTCTGGCTATCAGAAAGTTGATCCTCAGACTGCTGAAGCAATAGACCAGTTTTTATTGAAATTGAGAGCTTGTGCAACAGGAGATTCATCATTTACTTTCATCCTTTATGATCCTGCTGGAAACAGTTTTATTGAGAACCCGTAAGAGAATTTAATGAAGGGAAAATTTATATTTTGTTTTCAAGATCTTAATTTTAGGTTCTTTTTAATATCTTATGACAATGTAGCTAAATTAGCTTTTACTTTTGGAACAACTTTTGATATCTTTTATTATATTGAACCTCTACTCACTCTTCTTCTTTTTAAAACATTTAAATGAGGATATTATAATATGTGAATAGTTTTGCTCCATCCCCGGATCCATGGTTGAGTCTTAAGTTCTATGAGCGAACACCAGAACAGCAGGCATCATTGGGCTATTTAGTTGACCCATCGCAGTTGGGAGAATCTGTCATTAGACTGCCATCAGAGGTAACAGTCAGCGTCTCTGATCAAATAAGAAGAGAACCTCATGGGTCCGTTGGAGCAGTGGCTGGTCAACGGGCCATTGCTCAGAGTAATAGTGCAGAAATTGCTGAAGCTCTGTATCGGTACTCTGCACCGGAAGAGGTAATGCAATTACAGTTTTTAAATATCCTAGAAGTTAAATCCTGACAAATCTCTGTGTTTTATGATCATATTACTTGACGCATGCTTTCTTTAACAGGTGATGACTTTTCCATCAAGCTGCGGAGCTTGTACCAGCAGGTGTGAGACTCGAATGTTTGTCACCAGTATCCTTTACTTTTTCTGGGATGATACAATTTAATTTATTTGTTTAATATTCAAATGGCTAAACATCTAACATTATGTCCTGGCATGGATTAGTTGTCTCGTTGTTGGTAGTTAGTTAGTCATGTTTAATTTGTGTTAGATTTATGATCTGCCTGGTTACTTTGAGTTTGTATTCCATATTTACATTTTCTTATGGAAAAATATTCTCTTCATATTTCTTGGTAGAGATAACTACGGTCAAATTGAGATAAATTAATGGATCCAGAAAGGGAAAAGATTCTTTATTTTAATTTTAGTCTTTTTTTTTTATAGAGATCTACATAGAAATCTCAGTGATAGAAAATCCATCCTCTTTCAAGGCACAAGTTATCATTGAGCTTGTTGCGCTTAGATTGATGATAATTTTGTCTTGGTAGATATCTGTTACTTGCTATTCAATATCCTCATCTTATTGAGAGGCTCCAATTTAAATGTCGGGTTCCCAAATGTAGATTATATAGTTGCTTGTTTGGAATACTGAATTGGGAATAGGAGTTACTATTGACTGTTTGTGGGATCTCTCTATTACCTTTATTGTGTATCCTATTATGGTGACTGGTGAGTCAATAATGTTTTCTCAATATTGTTTGGGAATTAATGGTGTGATAAACTTTGTTCTTTGTTGGGATATTAGCAAGAGAAAGAATTTGAGAAGTTACTTGGAATTTGTTGGCATTTTCTGTGTAAGGGACAGAGAAACTACTGGCCATATTATTTACTGCATGGTTTAGATTAGATGCTTGGTTGATGTCTTTTTCCTTGTTTGAAGCATGTTGGAGCATGCTGCAGGCTTTTATAGGGTTTATGCACTTGTTAAAAAGGACTTTCTAAGAGAACATTGTGAGTTTGTATGAAATGTGTTGTTGTAAATTGTAGTTTATGGAATTTTTGGTGTGTGAGAAATGGCAAAACTTTTGAGGTTAAGTGTGATGGATAATTAGAAGGTGGTATTATGGAATTTGTTTTCTTTGGCAATCTTCTGTTTATCTGTACTGCCTTTCAAGAAGTTTGTAGAAGAATTGAGATTAAATAGTTGTTTAATCCCATTTCTCCTCTCTCCCTCTTGTCTATCTATTTAATTGTTTTGTTTCTATTGTACTTCGATTTTTATTCCTTGCTCTTACGTAAATTTTTTCTCTGATAAATTAGAGAACATAACTGTTTTAAGTGAGAAATGCTCAGAAGAGATTCCCGACATAGGTCCTTTATTGACATCCTTCACGTTTTACGTTTAACTAATAGAGAGTACCTGTAAGGTCCTGGGACACTATGGAATCTAACAATAATGGTTTTGGTGAGAAATAAATTCATTTGCATAGTTCAATTTATAAGGCTGAAGCTAAACTCATAAAACCATTTTAAAATTTATTTTGTCAAAATTATGCAAAAGAAACTTAGCCTTAACAATGTGTAGAGATTCCATACTTCCAAGAAGTAATCGTCATGGCATCCACTTGTGATGTCTGTGGTTACCGCAATTCTGAGGTTTGTAATAATTTGACTGTACTTTCAGTTCTTTGCTTGGTGGTAATTACAATTATTATTTTCCATGCAGTTGAAACCTGGTGGGCCTATTCCTGAAAAAGGAAAGAGAATCACCCTGCATTTGAAGAACATTAATGACCTAAGCCGTGATGTAATAAAGGTATGTTCTAATCCTTTTTTGTAATAAAGGTTTTCACTCTTACAATACAAAGAGCTTGGGAAATTGGAGGGGAAGGGGAAGGGATTGTTTACCCTTCCCTGGTTGATTAAAAGGGTTATGAGTAGAGAGGGAAAATGAAAAGGAACAAAATTTTCTGATTTGGGTTGGTTAGTGACAAAGGATATTTGAGGACAAGGGACTTGTTAGAATTTAAAACATAATGGAGGTCTGTTAGCACCCTCTACTCTTCCCTCTAAAATGACGAATGAAGGATTTTTGTGTTGGGGAGGGGGTGGCTGGGTGTGGGAATCCTTAATGTAGGTTGAATTTAATTGTTTGTTATACTTATTTGTATCAACATGATTTTGACCAAGTTACTGATGATATCAATATTTAACTTTTTTCACACAATCTTTTATTCGTTACTGAACCTAACATATAGGGATATTTAAGGTTTCATTTGTCAATTTTTCTAGAGAAGTCAACAGGTTAAATTTGGTGGTATTAGACTATTAGATTAAGTGGTTATTCAGATTAAGGATTTGTACCGAGTTAGTTGTAGTTGTTTCACGTCAACAATAGACTATTTATTAAACAAATTGCAGTGTCTAATGAATGTCTTATGTTAGCATTTAGGTTTGTTAATCTGTTTATTAATTTGTATTCGGGGTAGCCCAAAGCTTATTATGTCTGTCAATACGAGACAATCATGACTCATCAACTTGAATTTTCATTCTTAAGCTTGTTAAATTTCCCACTAATTAAAAAATAGGTTCAAATGCCATATGATATGTGAACTTATTCTTCCTTTTTTTTTTTTTCTCACCCTCAGTATCTGTGCCCTTGCTCAACATATCTAATTTTGGGTATGTACTGAAAAAGGCTAGAAATAAAAAATGTTGGCAAAACTGGAAACTCCAATGCCTTGGTGCGTTCATACTGTGTCATAGGTCCATTCTTTGAATAATAGAGGTGTTATTGGATAAATTTATGATTCAAATAATCTTCAATTTAGAGTAAATTGTTTGATGAAACCCTTTTTTCTCAGTCAGATACTGCAAGTGTGAAAGTCCCAGAGCTTGAGTTGGAGTTGGCCAGTGGCACATTGGGGGGAGTTGTTACAACTGTTGAAGGTTTAATTACAAAAATTAGTGAAAGTGAGTGTCGCTTTTAACATCTGGGTTCTCAGTTTTGCTGATATTTCATGTATGCATTTTTATTTTGTTTTTTGTTGCCTTTAGCAATCTATTTTTTTTTCAAAAATATGTTGCGTTCGACTTACCTTTGGATGAACTTAACCCACTCCCTTATTGGCCTAGTTTATTTGTCTTCTGGGGTATAAAATAATACTCCACTCTGTTCATTTGCTATATCATTAATATTACACTATTTGCTTTGTGGTTGTTTTTTTATTTTTTTCTATATAGCTTAAATTGGTCATATAATATAATCATAAATCATAATATCTATATGTACAGGCCTTGAGAGAGTGCATGGATTTACCTTTGGAGATAGTCTTAATGAGCATAAAAGAAGCAATTGGCTAGAATTTAAAGCAAGGCTAAGGAAGGTAACATATTCCTCCCTCTTATGCATTTCTTATTGTTCTCGTCTTTATCCTAAATAGAGAGATTTTAGACTATGGAGGACTGGACGGTTAAGGTGATTCATTAACGTTTTTTTTGTGAGTGCTCGTAGGCTTTTTCATATGACTCTAGTTGCATGGTCACCATAACTCCTTTTTTTTTTTTTTTTTATCCAAATAGCATAAAAGGATTTTTTATAATCAAGAAAAAACATATACTGTTAGTGACAGGAAAAGTTATTTTGCTCAACAATTGATAGGGTGGAAAAAAAATGAAGAGGAGGTTGATGAGATCCAAGAATTTGCAACTTATATAATGTACAGGAAATGGGAACCTAGCAGGCAGCAGGGATAGGAATGAAAGCTTATCTTATGTAAAGCACTAGGAGATTGATTCAGGTCCTTCATAGATAGAGCACTATTTCCATTTAATTATCTTTTAATTTTTTCTTCTTGTATTGGTTTTGATTTTGATACGAGTATTTCATCTTCTCCACCTCATGACTCCCTTTCTTCTGCTTTGCCCTCCTTATGTTGAAGATTAACTAAAAACACTTTTTTAAATCTCATGAAGCCTGAAGAAATAAATACATAAAAGTGAAAAATTATTTTATTTCATCATGATTAAATAGGCAAACTTTAATTCCTAAAGATATGAACATTCTCTTCAATTTGTACTCAAAATTACAGCTTTTTTGCTCTTGTAAAATCTATACTTGTCATTTTCATAAACTCTGTTGTTGTTAGACATACCCAGCTTTCTCAAAATACTAATTATATACCAAAAGGCAGTGTCAACTCACTCCCTATGCAAATGACAATATACGTCAACAGATAAAAGCTTCATAACACACCACTCTGCTATGGAAGAAATTATTCCATGTGTAGAAATAGTGCCAAATGTGCTGACAAAAAGAAACTTACTAAACTTACTGTATGTTTTTTTCTTGGATATGATACAATAACTCACCAATATATTCAGCTGATACTAATTTAATACTAGAAGGAATTGTACGATGATATTTGTTTTCGTTTTGACAACTAGTAATTTTATGCATGAATATTTTATTTCTTTGTCCTTTGTCGTTCAGATTTTGAATATGGAAGATCCATGGACTTTAATTCTTGATGATGGATTAGCGAATTCTTTTATAGCCCCTGCAACTGATGATATAAAAGACGACTATCAATTACAATGTAAGTTCTTTTCCTTTCCTCTCCGGGAAGGTATTGTATTATAGGTTCTATTGTCCACACAATATTTTTTAGTTGTAGTCTATAAAAGTGTATGCCCTGTACTTCATTAGGGTGTTCAAACCCTAGCAGCCCCTCTCGTCTTGGAGAATTTTTTATATACAAGAAAAAAAAAAAAAAAAAAGAATGTATAATCATTGTGTCTCTGATTATTTGTCAATTCAAGTACCTTTTTCCTCTAATTAACATTGCTATATTTGGTGGCTTAAGTTGAGGAATATGAGAGGTCCTGGGAACAGAATGAGGAGTTGGGACTGAATGATATTGACACTTCTTCAGCTGATGGTGCTTATAATTTAACAGATCCCACCTTAAACAAGAAAACTGAAGAGTAAATTATTTTGTTACATTAAGATGTATAATTATTATTATCATGTGACTTAAGGAAAAAACAATGTATTATGATCATGTTTAGAATATTTTTCAATTACTAGTACCATCCTTATGCTTTTTCTCTTCTTTTTTGTTGGGGATTTTGCATTTCCATCTCCCCCTTGATAAGCATCTGGTTGGGGAAGGGGGAAAAAAAAGAGCATAGATGAATATATCTGTTCTATTTTGACTATAATTTTATAATTCTTTTTATAGTTAAGTACTATATATTTTTTTGGTTTATAATTTTTGAAAATGTTAAAATTGCTCACCGTCAATTAACACTAGAGATGCTTTGTCTTAAAATTTTTAGAAAATTACAGTTAGTCCAATTATTTCACTTTTCGTTTTCAATTGGTACAATTAAAAGAAAAATAGTCCAAGAAAATTATATTAAAAAAAAGAGCCGAGCTATTTATTATTTCAATTTCAATTTCAAATTCAAATTACTTTTGATTTTGTTATTAAAGCTTAGGTTAAAATATAATGTCAATAAGTAATTCTTGTTATAGTCAATTATTATTTAGTCTCTAATACTAAGTCTAATAAAGAGATATCTTTACTTTAAAGATAAAGGTAAGAATGGTCGAGTTTAGTCGAGTTTGCTAGGGGACAATTGTTATTAGAATTAGTATCAATTGAATAAGATTTGGCGAAATTAAAGTGATTCTTAATAATACTTTTTATTTTATTCTCTATTATATTATAAATAATTTAATTCTTATTTTAATTTATTGTATATTTTAATAATATTTCTTATTTTAATTTATATTTTATTATTTAAATAATAAAATTATTAATTTTTTATTATATAAAAAAAAATAAATGATTAAAAAAATTAAAAAAAAAGAGATAAGGAGTTAATTTTTTTTCATCATATTTGAGAAGAGAGAAAATTACTCTTTAAAATATTAAGGATGAAATAAAAAAAAAGAATTATGATTGGACGGGTTTTTTTGAAATCTTGATTCCTATTTTGAGAGTTCTTTGGTCATGACCAACATTTGCATTCAAAATCAAAAACAAACAAAAGAAAAAAAGAAAAAAAATAGTAATTGAAGGGAAATAAAAAAATTTAAAAGAGGCGTAACCACAGGACTACTGTTATCAAATTAACGGTGCTGCATTTTCTTATGATCTCATGAATAGTATATAAAAGATATTTAAATTTATTTAAAATAGATATAAAATTTTATTTTAAAATTTAAAAAATATTAAATTAAAAATTAAATATTTGATTGATTATTTAAAATGATATTTTAAAATTTAAAAATAAAAAAATTAAACTAAACATTATAAATTTTTTTTAAATAATATTTTTAAAATCCTATTTTTAAATCGAATTTTATAACCCAGCATCCCAATAAAGAGATCACATCCTCCATACAAGTATATAACTCTATAAGCATGATCAAGGTGGGCACTCAAAAAAAAAGAAAAAAAAACCATATTCAATGATTGAATCCTATATAGTTACTTCTTTTTTAATTGTGGTTGTTGTATATTTTTACATAGAAATTCTTCATGTGTTCCATTTTACTTATTTAAAAAATTTTATAAAATTTTTAAAAAATTATATTTTGATAGTATTTGATTTAATGAATCTATTGATATATTTTTTTTACACTAAACAAAAATTATTTGGACGGTTAAAAATTATTAGAAATGAGTTAAATTTAGACCTTTAAATATAATACATAAAATTTCTAATGTATTTTTAGATGTCTAAATGATTTTTGTTTAGCATAAAAAATATAGATTCATTAAATCAAATACTATCAAAATATAATTTTTTTAAAATTTTATAAAATTTTTTAAATAGGTAAAATGAGACACATGAAGAACTACTGTGTAAATATATACAGCATCCCCCCTCGACCTTTCATTACCACCATTATATGCAGATCATTAATTTAATTATCGGAGAGTTTATTTTGGAGTAAATTTTATCGGAGAAAGTTATGGTATCAATTATAAAACTGAATCAGTCTTTATTTATTAATTTTTTTTTTAAAATTTATCCAATTAAACTCAAAAATAAACTTTGTGGTTAAAGAAAATATTTATTGATTAGGAAAATTGAGAAAAAAATAATGATATTTATAATTTTTGAAATTTATATAAATAATTTTTATTATTTACTAATAATTTATTTTTTACAGTTAAATTATTTATTATTTAAAATATATGAAAATTAGTTTTAATAAATAATTAAATTAAATTCACTGAAAAAAAAAATGTTAAGCAGTAAATTTTGAATTAAATTTGCAATAAAGTTAATTTTAAATTTGATGGAACTAAAATCCAATCTTTTCATAATCGGACCGAAGATTGAACCGATCTCTTGACTGGTTAGCGGTTTGATAACTTCCGATTTAGGGTTCTTTTCTTTTCCAGTCCAGGAGCCGAACCCGGAAACCGAGTTAGGATCTGGTTATTGCCAGGGTTTTGGTTTAGTACTCTATAGGCTTTTGATAGCCGGAGCAAGCCTTTAATTTCACTGGCTTTCTGGGTCGCCTTTTATATCTTCTGATACATATTTACTTTTGTTATTTCTATTTGAGTGATTTCTATAGATAAAAAAACACTAGAAAGAGGGGGCAATGGTGAGAAAATACATTGATTCCATTGACGATGAAGAAAGGAGTAGACCTCGTGCTGGTGATAAGAATGGAGGAAGATATAGCGAGCGGGAGGAGGAGGAGGTTAGGGATAAAGAGAAAAAGAGGGATAAAGAGGTTCGAGAACGAAAGGATCGAAAGGAGGAAAGTTCTGATGAAGAAGGAGAGTTGGTTGAGAGAGATAGAGAGAGAAGAAATGGAGATAGGGTTAAAGAAGGTAATAATCGAAGAAGAAGAATGGATGAGAGTGGGCATAGAAGGCGAGAAACTGAGGATAATCGAAGAAGAAGAAGGGATCGGGATGATGATAGTATAGATAGGATTCGGCATAAGAAATCAGAACGAGATAGGGATAGGTACATTAGATCAGAAAGAGATGATGACAGACACAGAAAGCATAGAAACAGAGATGATGATGAGAAGAATGAAACAAAGGTAGTTGAAGATTTAAAACCGCAGAACCAGAAGACATCTTTAGGAGAAGGAAATTCAAATACTGAAGCATCGAATTTGGGTCGGAGTGGAGGTGTTTACATTCCTCCTTTTAAGTTAGCTCGAATGATGAAAGAGGTTCAAGATAAAAGTAGTGTTGAGTATCAGAGATTGACATGGGATGCCCTTCGTAAGAGTATAAATGGGCTTGTCAACAAGGTTAATGCCACTAATATAAAGAACATTATCCCAGAATTGTTTTCTGAAAATCTAATTCGAGGGAGGGGTCTTTTTTGCCGGTCTTGTATGAAGTCACAAATGGCTTCTCCAGGTTTTACTGATGTATTTGCTGCCTTGGTTGCTGTTGTCAATACTAAATTCCCTGAAGTTGGTGATCTTTTGTTGAGAAGGATAGTCTTGCAGCTCAAAAGAGCTTATAAGAGGAATGACAAGGTGAGTGCCTGCCTGCCTGCACCTATATTATTACATTTGGATTTCTAATTTATTTGTTACTCCTTTTCTGAATTTTTTTTTTTTATTATTTGTCATATCAACAGCCTCAATTGCTAGCTGCTGTTAAATTTATAGCTCATCTAGTGAACCAGCAAGTTGCTCATGAGATTATTGCTCTAGAGCTTCTTGCTGTTTTGCTCGAGAATCCCACTGACGACAGTGTCGAGGTAGCTGTGGGTTTCGTTACAGAATGTGGATCCATACTTCAGGATGTGTCACCAAAAGGCCTGGATGGTGAGTATGCTATTCTACTCTATATTCTCATGTCAAAAATTGTTTTTGTTATGTTGTTATGCTTCTTTCAGAGATTATTACTATTGTTCATAGTTTTAATGTTTATGTGGTTATGTACTGTATATTTTGTTTGTCTCTGTGTCTGTTTCTTGTGACTTTATATTTGCAAGCATGTTTCTAGTTGCCTAGTGCTAAAGGCATTTATACAAATTTTATTTGCATTGGATAGAGGACTAGTCAATTAATGTGAGGGTATGATTATCAACTGATGTAACAGTATATAATAGCAAGGTTACTGGTAAACATAGGGCTACTTCATTATATCTTTGGGAAAAGCCTTTGTTCTCTTTGAAAGGAGGGAGTTTTAACTGATGGCTGTGGCGTTTTCATGGTGGTTAGTGGTGTGGTTTGACTGTCATTGAATTGTGTGATATGGGTAATTTGTTGCTTCAAAATTGAAAATTTAACACTGCATGTACCTGAAAATATTGCGGGTGTTTGTTTTCATGAAAATAAGGATAAAGGTTTGGTTGCTTTATTGTGTAATTTCTAGTCAGTGCCTTCAAATTTTGGTTCTTGATGTTCAATGGATTGTCATCAGTGTTGCACTGGAACAACTAACATAAGAGAAAATGAAGTTTATTTTGTGCTATACCTTTTTCTTTTTTGGTCTGTCTGTGTGTGCGTGTGTTGTTGTTGTTTGACATATTATGTTTGTGGCATGTGATTTTTGCAGGAGCTTTTGAGCGGTTTCGTGGAATTCTTCATGAGGGAGAAATTGACAAGCGGGTGCAGTTTTTGATTGAAGGCCTTTTTGCCATTAGAAAAGCCAAATTTCAGGTACTTTGTTCTGCCTTTGATGATTGTCTGCGTGATGTTATATATATGTTATGCAATAGCCTAAACTGCCTCTACAAATGTATGCATCTACAGGGTTTCCCTGCAGTTCGACCAGAGTTGGACCTTGTAGAGCAGGAAGACCAGTTAACACATGAGATATCGCTCCAAGAGGACATAAATCCTGAGATCACCCTTGGTATGCTTTATAGCATCAACTTGCATTACTAGTTTGATTGATTACCTATGGTAGCATATGGTTAATGTTTTTCGGTGTATTTGTTCAGATATTTTCAAACCAGATCCTAATTTCCTTGAGAATGAGAAGCGTTATGAAGAATTGAGGAAAAACATTCTTGGTGAGGAGTCTGAGGATGAAGTAGGTTCTGATGTAGTTTCAGATGATGAGGATGAGGATGATGAATCTGAGGAAGAAGATGAACTACAGATGCAAATAAAAGATGAGACTGAAACTAATCTTGTAAATCTTCGGAGGACAATTTATCTGACCATCATGTCCAGTGTAGATTTTGAGGAGGCTGGCCACAAGTTACTGAAAATTAAACTCGAGTCAGGACAGGAGGTAAGCAGTTGATATTCTTTTGCTTGTGTTACAGTACAATTATGAAATCTATGGTAGGCATATAGTCCCATGGTAACTTAATATTGAATCACATCCATTGGAATAAAATAATTCTGAAGGAACATAAATACAGAATTTCAAGTTATTGTATAGCAAGTGCTGCTACCATAGCAAGATTTTTGCTCATGCTACCGAAAACAAGCATAAGTTTGGGCATTTAGCATTGTATTTGTGTTATTTTAAGATAAAAGGGCTGGATTAATTAAAGGCTATATTAGATCGATAACTTGGATTTTTACAAAATATTGAGGGTTTTAAATATATAAACAAATACTGAGGGTGTGCCAAACAGTTGACAGTTTGTCAATTATTTTCAATAAGAAAAAAAAGGTTTGTGATAGCTTATATACACAAATTGCTACCTACGAAACAAAAAATCAACATATTTAGCGTTATCTTTTAATTTTAGTGCTGGTGGAGATAACTATTATCTCAAACAGCTCTTCTATTTTTTTTCTCTGTGAATTTCAAAAACCAGCATGAGGCATTTAACCTAATACTTTTTATTTCTGTACAAGAACATTTACCCTGCCAGCCCCATAATTCACTTTGGATTCACCTTATAGCAACCTGAGAAACACCTAGGACAAATTAGGTGATTCCTAAAGATGTTGAGCCCAAGTATACTTCAATAAATGATGAAGGTGTGGACTCTGTTGCAATTTTGTGTGAATTAACATGCGTTGACCAGATATACACCCTCTTTTAAAGGATATTGAGGGTCAAAATCATTCCTCAAGTAGTTTTATGAACTAAAGGATTACAGGTTCAACAGATGGCCTGTCATGGGAAATTTTTGGTTGATTACATTCTTTTATATCATTTTAGCTTTTCAATGGTGTTATGAAGATATTTGTTGTGTACTTGGGGGTTGATCATTTTCTTCCATTGTGCAGATGGAATTATGCATTATGCTCTTGGAGTGTTGCAGTCAAGAGAGAACCTACCTCCGGTACTATGGTCTTTTGGGGCAGCGGTTTTGCATGATCAATAAAGTCCACCAGGAAAATTTTGAGAAGTGCTTTGTTCAGCAATATTCCATGATTCATCGTCTAGAGACAAATAAGTTGCGAAATGTGGCAAAGTTTTTTGCTCATTTACTTGGTACAGATGCCCTGCCTTGGCATGTGTTGGCTTATATACGGTTAACTGAAGAGGACACCACTTCTTCTTCACGCATATTTATCAAGATTCTCTTCCAGGTAATTGAAGAGACCTATTGTGATATCACTCCTATTTCTGCTTTCTTTCTTAGGTTTTAATATGTATAATATTCTTAATCTGGCTTGTAATTATTAATTTGGGGGTCTTTATCAAGTTCTCTTCCCAAATACCTCATTGTGAAGTTACAATAAAAGCCCAAATGAATAAAGAACAGGAAAGAATTCATATGTGAAGAAGTGGAGTTATAATATTAGAGAATGAGACATTTGAAGTTCATTATGAGAGTAAAATTTAGGATAGAAATGTATGTGAAAGAGAAAGAAAGAGATGTATATGCAACCAAAGTAAATGGAAATAGGGAAAGGTAGAAGTTGCAACTATAAATTTAGTTATTCAAGTATAATCGTCAAGGATGATTTATGATTATCATTATTTACAGGGGTCCTCAAGGATGGCTAAAAATATTAACCATCGCATCTGATCACCCGCTTCAATCTGATGATTATCATTGAGCTCTGTCTGCTTGATGTTTAGTTGTCGGAGAAGATGTATTTCAATATAAATGGTGTACTCTAGTAAATATTTGCAAAATCGGACAGAGGTTTCTGGTGACAATTGACTTGCCCCGAGAAAACATTTTTATGTTGCAGATGGGAGAGAACCTATGATTTCAATTTCTGCTAACTGCAAATGTAGAATGTGAATATATATATATATTGTTATGCATCACTTTTGTCCTAGAAACATTTCATAGAAGAACAATTTTTAGTTCATTGGAAACTTTATGGTGTTTGACGGTTAACTTTTTTGCTTAAAGTTCAACTTTGTATTGTCTGGTGCAGGAGTTGTCAGAGCATCTTGGCATACGTATGTTGAATGAGCGCCTTACAGATCCTGTGATTCAAGACTCCTTTGAATCTATCTTCCCCAGAGACAATCCCAAGAACACTCGCTTTTCCATCAACTTCTTCACATCCATTGGGCTTGGTGGGATAACTGAAAATCTGCGCGAGTACTTGAAGAACATGCCACGGCTTATCATGCAACAACAGAAGCCAGTATCAGAATCAGAGTCAGAATCCTCTGAATTTGACTCGGCTAATGAATCTGAAAGTTCTGGTTCAGAATCAGAGTCAGATTCATCAAGTTCTGATGAGGATGAAAGACGCCGGAAACGAAGTAGAAGTGATAGGGATGAAAAAAGCAGAAAGAGAAGTAGGAGAGATTAAGGAATCCTTCTGCTGAAAAGGTCAAGAACTCGATGTTTTAAATTATTTAGATTATCATTTCAGAGTGGAAACAATCATGTAAATAAGTGTGTTGTCTACAAGCCTCCTTAACAATTTCAGTTTAATACTTCTATCGCATTCCAATCTCCAGGTAGTTAGACTGCTCTGTACTATATGATTGTAATTTACGATTATTAGCAGAACTTTTGTATTTTTTTTTTTAAGAAATTGTGTTTTTTTTTTTTTTTTTAAACTGAAGAAACTATGTAATTAGATATTACAAAAATCACTGCTGGACTTTCGAAATCATTCAAGTAATTAGAAACTTTGTTGGAAATTACGAGGCTTGGAAATTGAACCTTGAAGGTGCAGTAATTTAAGATGGGTTTTTTGGGTTTTTTTTATTATGTGAAATAGCATATATATTTTTAATTTGTATTATAAAAAGTGATGGTTGTATTAAATTCCCTGACAATTAAATATAAATTCATAATTACTAGCAACATATTTATTGAATATAATAACAACAAAATATACGAACTTTTTGTATAATAAAAGGTGATGATTGTATTTATTGAGTTTCTCTCCTGCATTGAAAGGTTGCTTTTTTCTCTTTTGCGTGGAGAGATTTTCTTTCCGACGTTGAGTGTTTTCTTTTTACTATCAAATTTCAATCAAGCAAACTGATCAAATATTGTTGCCTTCTTTCCGGCGTTGAGTGTTTTCCTTTTATTATCGAATTTTTTTCCTGTTTTTCACTTGCAGAATGGATGAGAGTATGGCTGTATTGTCCTTTAGTGTTGAGGAAGAAGAGGAGATCTTGTTAGGCGGCGATGGCGTGGTTGATAATATTGTCTTCAATGAGTATTGCTTGGTTGGGCGTTTCCTCCCCGACAAAGATTTCAATTTTAATGCCATGAAAAATAGGATGGCTGCTCTTTGGAGGCCAGGTCGTGGTGTCAATATCAAAGAAATTTCAGATCAACTCTACCTTTTCTAGTTTTACAATATTGTAGATCTGAAACGGGTGTTGGAAGGTTGTCCTTGGACATATGAAGGTCATGTGCTTCTGGTTCATCATCTACAGCGTGGAGAAAACCCAGCTACTATCCCGTTATTTTGTTTTCCAGTTTGGGTCCAGATTTCTGACATTCCGGTTGGGTTCATGTCTGAGGTTGTGGGTCGCCAGTTAGGGAATTTTATTGGCCAATATATTGATTATGACTGTCAAAACAACAATGGTGTGTGGCGTAAATACATGAGAATTCGAGTTTCTATTGATGTTCGTATCTCGATCAAAAGGTGGAAGAAAATTAAAACGAATGCAGGAGGTTGGAGTGTTGTGCAATGTAAGTATGAGAAGATTAAATTTCTTTATTTCCTTTGTGGAAGACTGGACCATACAGAATATCATTGCCCTTTGCGTTTTGATGGGGATGGTGAAGAAAAAGTGAAGGGATGGGGACGTTGGTTGCTAGTTGACCCGATGAGAAGAGGAGGTTCCAGTGAGCAATGGCTTTATGAAGATAGCGATGATGTCCTCTCTAATTCAGGAAATCTTAAATTCCGTGCATATTTGGTGCCTATTTTTTCGCATAATTAGAATCTTAATATAAGTGGGAGTAATATTGACCCAGCGTTAACTCAAAATACTTCCCATGTGGTGATGAAGATTGAGAAGGGTGGCTCTTCTACGGATAAGGCTATGGGTGGTATTAGGCCAAGTCCAATGGATGTACATCAAGTGGAGGATGTTGAGTTGGACTTATTGGAAGAAAAGAAGAGGAAGAGAATTGATAAGGAGCTGGTGGTTATTGATGGTATGGATATTTTGGACTCCACACATGCTGTTTCGGTTTAGCATGCTAGCACGGAAACTAAAATTATGGATGTATCGGCCGAATCTTTTTTAGGGCCCCGCCGGGAGCAATGATAGGCCTTTCTTGGAACTACCATGGATTAGGTAATTCACGGGCAATTACAATGCTTAAGGACCTTGTGCGGTCTTCTAAGCCTGATTTTATTTTTCTTATTGAAACTTTTGTCCAACAAAATAAAATTGATGCAATAAAAAATAGTTTGGGTTATGATTGTTGTTTTGTGGTGGATTGTATGGGTCATAGTGGCGGTTTAGCTTTTATTGGGAAGTCTTCGGTTTCTTTTTCATTATTATCTTTTTCTCAACATCATATTGACATGCGATGTTTGGGGTTGGATGGTCGTTCTTGGAGGTGTACTGGGTTTTATGGCTACTCAGATCGCAGTAGGCGGCAAGATTCTTGGGATTTGTTACGTCAGCTTCAAACTAAGTCTGATTTACCTTGGTGCATTTTGGGGATTTTAATGACATTTTTTCTGTTGAGGACAAATGTGGTGGAGCTGAGCATCCTGCTTGGTTGTTCAGGGGCTTTCAGGAGGCGGTGAATGATTGTTTTCTGATTGACTTACCTCTCCATGGATACCAATACACTTGGGAGAGGGGTCGAGGTACAGCAAATTGGGTGCAAGAAAAATTGGATAGAATTATGTTTACTAATGCTTGGCTGGACATGTTCTCGGATGTCAGAGTTAATAATTTAATTGCTGCTTCATTAGATCATTCTCCTATTGAGATTGTTCTTGAGCGGGGTCCTAGTGTTAGCACTCAGCGGCGGTTCTATTTGGAGAATGCTTGGTTACAGGAGGACGATTTGACCCTCTTGGTGGAAAATAGTTGGTAGGATAATGCAGGTGCGACTTTGATTGATAGGATTCTTCAATGTCGAGATGATATTCAGAGGTGGGGGTTGGCGTTTCAGAAACGATTTATTGCTCAGATTAATCGTTGCAAACGTGAAATAAGGGTGCTACGGAAGTCAAATCATCCTGATGATCATGCTCTGCTTTCTGATAAGCGTCGTATCCTAGCTACTCTTATGTCCCAAGAAGAAACTTATTGGAAACAGCGTGCGAAAGTTTTTTAGCTTCAAGATGGGGATTGTAATTCCAAATATTTTCATACTATGGCCTTTGTCAAGAAACGAAAAAATAAAATTATTCGTTTGCAAAATAAGAGGGGTGAATGGGTGGAAGACATTGATGGGTTATGTTTAATTGCTCGCCAATATTTTGATAATTTGTTTACTACTCCTACCATGCATAGTGCTCTGCAGATGGACTATATCGTGCCTTGTGTTACTAGGGACGACAATGAGTTGCTTATGGCACCTTTTAGCCTTGATGAATTTAAGGCTGCTATTTTTCAGATGCATCCGGACAAATCACCAGGTCCAGATGGGCTCAATTCGGCATTTTATCACAAGTTCTGGTATTTTTTAGGCCTGAACATTTTTGCGGCTTGTACTTCTTGGTTGAATGATGTTGTTTTTTTTGCCTGGGCTTAATGATACCGTAATAGTTCTAATTCCCAAGTGTGACCCGCCTAGTATAATGAGGGATCTCAGGCCTATATCTCTTTGCAATGTGCTTTTTAAGATTGTTTCCAAAGTTTTGGCAAATAGGTTGAAGTGTGTTTTGCCAAAATTCATTTCCCCTGCTTAATCAGCCTTTGTCAGAGGGAGATCGATTCTGGATAATGTTATTGCAGCTTTTGAGGTGATTTATTATATGAAATGAAAAACAAGAGGTAAGGTGGGTGATGTGGCACTGAAAATTGATATTAGCAAAGCTTATGATAGGATTTCCTGGGATTATCTGAGGGAGGTTATGGTTCACATAGGTTTTGATGGGAAATGGATTGAGTGGATAATGCTATGTGTTTTGACGATCAATTACTCGGTGTTGGTTAATGGCAAGGTTGTAGGCCCTATTATACCAGGGAGGGGATTGTGGCAAGGGGACCCTTTGTCTCCTTATCTTTTTATTTTATGTGCGGAGGGTCTCTCGGGTCTGATTCTGCAAGCAGAATGAAGGGGGCTATTCATAGGTGCCGTATTTGTAGGGCAGCGCCTAGCATCTTCCACTTGTTATTTGCGGATGATAGTTTCTTCTTTTTCCATATAGTTGATAGTGTGGTGCGGGTGATGCATAATATTTTCTTGCAATATGAGAGGGACTTTGGGGAAGCAATAAATTTTCAAAAGTCAGGTATTTTTTCAGTGCTAATGTGAGATTGGATGTTCGAACTACTCTTTCTTCTATACTTGGGGTGTCTAATCCACTTGATACTGGAAGATATTTGGGAATACTTTCGCTTATAGGAAGGAATCGAAGATCACTTTTTGCCTTCTTGAGAGACAGATTATGGAGGAGAATAAGAGGTTGGCAGGGTAAATTTCTTTCTCAAGCTGGTAAAGAGATTTTAATTAAATTGGTGTGCCAAGCTATTCCTTTTTTTTTGTACGAGTATTTTTCTGCTTCCTCTTTCTCTTTGTGATGAACTGCAGAAAATGATGAACTCTTTTTAGTTGGGTATGAAACCGAATGGGGATCGAAGAATAAACTGGATGCGATGGGAGAATTTATGTATTCCTAAAATGTTTGGTGGTATGGGTTTTCGGGGTTTGTATGATTTTAATTTAGTCATGTTGGGTAAGCAAGGTTGGAATTTGTTAGTTAATCCAAATGCTTTAGTGAGTCAACTTCTCAAAGCTAAATATTTCCCTAATGGGAATTACCTAACTTCTCACCTAGGAAATAATCCTAGTTTTGTTGGGCGGAGTATTTGGAGTGCTAACCATATTCTGTAGAGTGGGTGTCGTTGGAGGATTGGGGATGGTGCGTAGGTTAGTGTTTGGGGTGATGCTTGGTTGCCCAGAGAACTCTTTCTTCATTGAGACTCCTAAGCCTTTAGGCAGTCCTGACCTGGTTGTAAAGGATTTATTTGTGGCTGGGCGAAAGGAGTGGGATGTTGATCGGATTATACACTCTTTTTCTACGGCGGATGCTAATATCATTTTATCCATTTCGTTGAGTCAGCGTGAAGGAAAGGATCGTGTTATTTGGTACAATGATAGTCGCGGTTTGTATACTGTTATATCGGGCTGCAGAGTTCAAACACGTGATTATGATATGAAGAGTGGGATTTACAATATGGATATCTGGCGCAAGGTTTGGAGGTTGATGATTCCGTCCCGTATTAGGAATTTTATTTGGCGTCTGCTGTCAAATACAATTCTGATGAGGGAGTGTTTATTTCTCAAAGGTTTGCCTGTTGATAATACTTGTGCCTTCTGTAATTCTCTTGGTGAGCATTCTTTCCATGTCTTTCTGGATTGTAACTTTGCAAGCAAGTATTTGGAAACAAAAGTATTTGGATTGTGACTTTCACATGTTGGCACGAAGCAGGTATCCTTTTAGAGGGTCTTCACACAGGCAATTTTCAGGATTGGTTCATTTCAATTGTGAATTCAGGGGAGCCTAAACTTTTGAAGAAGATTTGTATGCTTCTTTGGGCTATTTGGAGGGCTAGGAATATGTTATTATGGCAACAAAAGTCCCATCACGCTTCTTATGTTGTTAAGTCTTCTTTGAATTTCTGGTCTGATTGGTTGTCTATGCATTAAGTGGTTAGCCGTCCAACTTCTTTTCTAGGTAAATGGCAGAAGCCTACGGAGGGGCGTACGAAGATGAATGTTGATGCGGCGGTTTGGAGAGTGGATAGGAAGGTTAGGTTAGGCGTGATATTTTGGGTGGCTTTCTGGAGTGTGGTTCTCGATGTTTTTTAGGTTGTTTTGAGGTAGTAGTTGCGGAGACTTTGGGTTTGAAGAAAGTCCTATCTTGAATTCAGCAAACTGATATTAGCAGAGTGGATATAGAGATGGATTCTAAGCTGGTTGTGGATACTATCCATATTCACACTATCAATCACTCTGAATTTGATTTGGTTATTTCGAATTGTTTGTCTCTTTTAACTACGATTAGTAATGTTACTATTTCGTTTGTAAAGAGGCCAGCTAATAAAGTTGCTCATGTTATTGCACAGGCGTCTCAGTTTCTTGTGGTTCCTTTGGCTGTTGATTTAAGTAATTAATGATAGTCTAACTTTATTTCAAAAAAAAAAAAATAATAATTGTTTTTAGACAACCAATTAAATTTGTCCAAATATAATTGCTTTTGAACAAATAAAATAAAAATAATAATCACTGTTTCAAAACAGGCTTGGAAACCCAAGCCTTAATTAAATTTGGCCCAGAAGATGGTTGATTGGGGTGATTGGTTGACTGGTCAAGATCATGATAATGAGTTGGGCTTGGTCGGATAGTCTCAAGGCATGGACCTACCAATTAGCCCTTAAAAATTATAACCAAAAGCAGTATTAATAACGTAGTCTTATTTCATCAAAATAATAATAATAAAAAAAATAACGTAGTCTTATCAAATATTATTTGATATTGAGGTTTAAAATATATATATTTTTAAATATTATTAGATAAAAAATAATTTGGACATTTTATTTAGCTGCTTTATAATTAATTAGAATATGTAAAAAAAATTTAATTATAGAGTAAAGACACATACAAGGCTCCCTATATATATATTGTGGCTCCAATTGTTTGGGCTTATAAACACTAATTATTAATTAGTGATTATAATTTGAATTTAAAATCTTACCGTTTTAAAAACAACTAAAGTATTATATTAAGCGAAAGAAAGTTATTGATAAGAGTAAGAAAGATTATTATTAGTTAAGAGTGGGGAAGAATAAAATAATTAAGACAGAGTATTACATCCCAAAGAGGGGACTTGAAAATGTGGGCATGGGAAGTGACAAACACTATACATATAAACTGTGATGTATTATAATAAAGATTGAGTCCAAATCCTCTCTCTATCTCATGCCAAAACACTTTAAAAAATAAGTGATATAACGTATAAAAAAAAAAATAAAACAGAAGATGAGATATATAAAAAAAATAAACGATTTAGATTAAATTTTATTACCCTGCAAACTGGGTTGTATCATCTGATGCATCTTAGGCTTACATCAGTCTTTTTTTTTTTTTGTGCAATGAAATTCACCATTTGAAAATAAATAAATAAATAATAAAGACAGAGAGAGCTTAAGAAAAGAAAAAACAAAAGCAAACGAAATGAAATGAAAGAGAAATAAAAAAGGGTCCACAAAAGATATATGTATATATGGTAGCAAATAGCAATGGAAATAGAAAGATACATAACATAAAGAAATAGTACAAATACATAATAATAAACATAAACATAAACAATACAACAATAACAGCCCACCCCTTCCCCCCCGCTTTAAATGCGGGGCAGACAACAGGCTCTGCGAGGACAATGTCAGCCTCTCTCTCTCTCTCTCTCTCTCTCTTAACAAGAGCATGATGTGAAAGCTCAGTCATTACACACACACACACACAAACCCACAATTTTCACTCTCTCTCTGTCTTTGTTAATTTTTTTTTTATTATTTATGTGAAATTGAATAAGTCAAAACAATATTATATATTATACATTGCCTCTCGTATTAAAAATTTTCGAGTTTAAATCTATATTAGAATCATATTTTTAAAAAAATTATATAAAAAACACTGTTTTTCATTAATTTTTATTAAATTAATAAAAATAGAATTTAAATCAGAAACTTTATATATACTTTCCCTACCTTAAAAAATATATTTATAAAAAAATAAATTAAATTATATTTGACTGATTTGATTTATTATTATAATTTAATTTTGATTATAACTCAAATCAGAAATTTTAAAACTCTAAATATATTCATTATAATTGAGTTAAAGATAATTAATATTGGATTTATTTATTTTTAAATTCACCTAAACTTTTTATTTTCCAAATTCTTATAAAAGCAAGAAAATTAATTAGATTATATTTAATTTATTGATTTAACTTCAATTAAAATTTAAATAAAATTTTTGTAGCTCAAAACTTGATTAATTTTAATATCATTAAACAAATACCCAAACTTTTTCTCAACCATTTTGACTGCCTAGAATAAAGATAAAAGAAGTGTAAACAATTAAGACATGGATGAGATGCACAAATGCACATGCACATTATCATATAGTCATCATAGCCTCATGATAGCTTCTTTTGTCTCACTTTTGTTTTTCTTGTCAGCAAAGAAGATGGGATAAGTGAGAAAATAGAGAAAGCTTTGAGATTTGAGACTAAAGTCCATTTTTTTTTTTTTAATTCAACTTTACTTTAAAGTAATTTTTATATTGATCAATCATAAGTAATCGATTACAAAATCATTTCCTCACCTTTCACATCATACCATCTTTTCTGTTCTGCCAGAAAAGCTCTGCTAACTTTGCATTTATTACCCCTTTTTTTTGAGGATTGGGCCTATCTAGGGTTTCCACACACCCAACTCTACCCTTCATCCTTTTCTCTTATTACCCCTAGAAATTCATATTCATATATGTCAACTTCAAAGTGTACAACTTTGTTCTCAGTGTCAATTTCTAATGCTAATATTAAATAATTATAATTAATAATTTTTATTATTATATTCATCCAAAAAAAATAATTATATATTTGTTTTCATATAGATTAAAAAAATAATTAATTTGATTAAAATAATAATTTTTACTTTATATTTTTTTAAAACATTCTTCATTTATATTAATAAATAATTATTTTGAAAATAAATATTATTTAATTTTTTAATACTAATTATATAAATTAATAAAATTTTATTACTAATAAAATTTTATTTAATACTAAATTTAATCACCTACAAAATTTTAATTTTCAAATATTCATTAAAATTTTATTACTAATAAAATTTTATTTAATTTTAATATGCATGTGTTATTTAGTTTAATATTTAATTAATTATTTGTTAATAAAAATATAGTGTAATAAAATATTAAATAAAAATATATTAGTAAATTAATATGCCAACTACCTTTTAAAAAAAGAAAATGAATTATAATTCCGGACGGATAAAAAATAATAATGAGTCTATATTTTTTAGACAAAGACAGTATAAATTTAAAAAATTATTATTATCATTATTAGAATTTTTTATAAGTTTAATTTTACTTAAATTTAAATATTGTGCTATCATAATTTTCATGACGATTTCAATTATATTATAATTTTGAATACAATTTTAATATTAAAGTGGATTTTATCTCGATTATCTTTACTCTTTTGTTTGAATTGATTATTCTGTAGATTACTTTCTTTCTTTCTTTCTTCTTCTGTTTTTTTTTTATTTTTTATTTTTATTTTTAATGCTTGTGGATTTCAAAAGCAAAGAGAAAGGAAAGAAATATCCCTTTGCTTTGCATTTTGAAGTCTGTCTTTTCTTTTTTCTTGGAATTATTTTTAAAGAGTCTTTTTTATTCACTTAATTTATTAATTAAATCTCTTTTTCTTTTTGAGCTATGCTATTTTTTTTAATAAATTTAATTTCAACTGAATTCAAATTTAAAATTTCATAATTTTAAACACGATTATAATATTATTATTAATTTAAAAGCTCATTAATGACTTATGCTAAATAATAAGGCTAATTTATACCTTTTATATGCTAAATAATAAGGCTAATTTATACCTTTTATATATATATAATAAGCATTAAAATTTAAAAATTCAGATAATATTAAATAAAAAATTTAAAAATATAATAACTGATTAAAAAGTATGAATTTTGATCTATCACTTATAATGATAATGATTATAATGAAATATAATTTTATTAAAATTTATTTTTTTTATTCAACTTATTTTTATATTATTTTATTTATATTATTTTAATATAATTATTTTATAATTATATTTTATCTTAAAACAGTATATATATAGTTGTTGGAAGTTGGGTTCTGTATGTACTGTCGATATATGGGTGTTTCGCAGTACATTCTTTGGGTGTGGTGGTCTTTCACCTTCAACATATTCGCTTGTCAAAGGATATGAAATACACTGGAGCCCCTTTTTTTTTTTTTTTTTTTTTTATCAAATTTCTCCCATCACAAAATAGAAAAGTCTATTTAATTTTAATTTATTCTCTCTCTCTCTCTCTCTAATAAATGAGTTTACTATTACCCTAAAATAACATCTATACCCTTTATCTTGTTGGAACTTGATTATTGAATTCAATCTTTAGCTTAAGGATAGTAGGGTAGACTTAGTACAATTAAGACTTGTGGACTTCTTTTTTTTTTCTTTAACTTTCTAATAAAGCTACATTTTGATTTCTAGCTTCTTTATGAATTAAATTATTGGTAATAAAAAAAAATTAAAATCTCAAATTTACCAAACAGTTAAATGAGAAATTATACATAAATCATAACAATTTTAATTTTAAAGGTGTTTTATTTAACTATAATAATTATATATATTACTAATAAATTTTGGTTTAATGATATTAGACTTACAAATTTGAACCTCATTTTGAATTTTAATTAAATAAAAAAGAAAATTATCATTCCAAATAATAGATTAACTTCTATACTTTTGTTTTACAATCAATTTATTCACAAAATATTTCTTTAATTTAAAAGCAAGCAACCCTCAAACATAGTATATGAATTTGAAATTACCTCTTAGTTGCATGTCTAAAAATCAAATCTTATTTGCAAGATGAGGACCAAACTCGCTTTGCTTACAACATTTCTATTTCAGGAAAATTCAAAGCCATTTTTGGTGTTTTATACCCCAAAACCAATCATAGATCGGTCTGTTATAATTTTATTACGAATATACTCATTATTTTATTCAATACAAAAATATTAATATTCCTTTTATATTGAATATGGTGTACACATTAGGTGTAACTAAATTATCAAGTTAATTACTATCTTAATGATAATTACTAAATTATCAAGTTCATTCTACCCGAAATCTTAATTCTTTTTAGCTACCAAGTAAAAAGTAGTTTTGAAAGGAAAGAGATTTTGAACTTTCAATAATCTAAGTACTCAATTATCAAGTTAATTACTAGCTTAATGACTAATGATTTGAAACTATTTGACTCACAAAGAATTTTCCAATTAAGTTTATATATAAATTGGCTTATCTATGAAAGTGATTGAAATCCTATTTTGAATTAATCCATAAAAAGAAATGCCATCTATCTTAAGTGATCTAATTTGGATATCCAAATTCAAATAATATAATCAATGATTGTTTGTAAGGTCCTCATTCTAATTCACTATAAAAACATGTGATAGGTTCCTATTCTTATACCGTAAAGGATCATACATTCGTTGGCATGAAGATGACCTAATAACAAATATGATACTATATATTCATTATAACATTGGCCATATGGTACAACCTGTGGTCTCATCACTTATTGCATAATTAAGGGATTTGCATTGGTATATATCTTTTATCATTTACCATATGCATATAGGTTTCCTTGTGTTTGTTTTTTTTACCTTCCTTTTGAAGGCAACACTTTTAGAAGGCACGTATATGTGAAAAAGATTGAAAATGAATGTAGTAGGATTTTAATTTGAAATGACTGTACATGAAGAAAAGATACATAGGTATTTAATTTATATAATTCCATGTGGATTAATTAATGTAATGTCTTGATGATGTGAGCTTAATTAGGAATTGAATCCCTATTTCTTTTGTTTATGCATGGATTGAAAATTTTCATTAATTGAAGAAAAAAAAAAATCATATGATGCATCTTAATTAATATGTTTGTTGATTTATTTTTCACTACTGGACCCAATTCGAACTTACAATCTTATAATTTAGTAATTAATGATTCAGTACTATTTTTTCAAAAGATCATTGCTTATAATAGAGTTCACCTTATTTTAAGAAACAATTTACCTTAGTCAACATTTTTATTTACACTGAAAATGAAAATATTATATAATTTCTGAAATAAGATTCCATTTTCTTATTCAATACACAAAAAATTTAAATATATTGATTATTTTATTATAAATTTATATTACTTTTAAATACTACAATTACATTAATTATCTGGCAATGCCAGCATACGATACGAATTAAAATGACACACACAATCAAGTATTACTGAAAAATAATAACCAATTATAATAGAATAAATTTGAAATATCATCATGAACTCGAAATTTCAATCTCAAATATTTATTAAATTAATTATCTTATTAAAATAACAAGATCTCAATTGCATTTTAAGTACCTTGAGAGTTCAATATCAGCTAGCTATAATTAACTGGCTCTAATGGCAGCAGGGTCATTGAAATTGAAGAAAGTCTTTTTAATTCAGAATTTTCCTAATTATGTAAAGATTCAAGGAAAAAGTAAAATCAGTATTTTGTGCTTAATAGCTCATCTACAAAGTCTAGTTCTTCATAAATTTTAGCCCACAAAATGCTACTTTTGGAATTGCAAAGAAAAAGAGAGGCAAAAATGGGATATCAAAAGAACCAATTTAGTTTACTCACCATATATATAATTAATGAAAAAGAAGTTCTGACTGCAAATAAAGCACTTGGAGTTTGACAATGACACAAATCTTGTAATTAGAAACAAAGCTTTATAAGATTTGCTATTCATTCTCAAGAAAAAATAATTTTCCTTTTGTTAAAGATAGAAGCCAGCAGCCTAATAGTGGGCTATTTGGACTGTCTATAACTTCACAATTCATGTTGAAGAATTGAGCATGTTTACTTTATTGTAAACCGTCTGCTCGTATCGCTATGAGTTAGGATGATTTTAGTTTTGAATTATTTTGGGTGTCAATTCTTTTAATGCGAGTGAATAGATTTATACATCAACTTGAGACTAAATTTATGTAAATTTTAGGGTTGAATCCCAATAAAAGGATTTTATTTTAAAAGTACAAGTTGTTAAAAAATTTTAAAAATTACAAAAATAAAATGAAAATAGTAATTCAATAATCAAAAAAGAAATTATTAAGTAGAACATGAATGTACATCTATTAACAGAAAAATAAATTTATATGAGTGTATCTCCAATTAATTATATATGACTTCATTTTAATATAAGTCGAAATAGTGTATTCTTATTCTATCTAATAATTTTTCAAATTAAAAAGTAAAGGTTATAACTTAATAATCGAAATAAAAATTATTAGGTAAAATATAAATATATTCTTTCTATTTATATAAAAATAAATCAATATAATTGTGTTTTCAATTATTACACATGAATCTACTCTAATATGAATCGGATAATATATTTTAGATCTGTTTAATAATTTTAAAAATAAAAATTGAAAATTGCAAAACTGTGAATGGGCAAGACTGTCAAGTAGCAAAGCATTTGACTTTGGAGAGTTCACTTGTCATTCCATTTTAAACTGAAAGGGGGGAATTAGCAAATAATACATCGTCAAACGGGCCCTGGCCTAAATGCAAAAAACTACAGAGAATATGTGAATTTTTTTGTTTGTATTTATATATAATAATAATAATAATAAATAAATAAAAAGAAAATGATACTTGAAAACAATACTAATGTCACGGGTTACGCATATACACTATTATTTTCTGATATATCCTTTCCAAATCAGTCAAAAACGAGCAACTTCAAATCTCCAAATTCCTCAATGATCCATTGGGAAAAAACCACTATAGTAGCAGCTACTACCTTCCAAATAGATAATACCTATCAGTAACAGACCCATACTTCACCCTCTATTTTATATTTATAAGATTTTTGTACGTACCTAATGCATATGATCTTATTATTAACATAAAATAAATAAATAAATATTTGAAAGATACAAGTTTTGTTTTTTTATTTACCTCTCATTGTGACCTCTGCCACCTAAGATTTTTATTTCAGATCTTTGTTAGAAATTCTGAATTTTATATTGTACTAGGTACATGAATAGATGGGTTGGAAAAATGGAGACTTACCCTAATTCATCAGTAGCTAATCTAATTATCAAACAAAATAAAAATAAATTCTGTAATTTTAAACTTTTGATAAACTATATAATAAAATTAATTGGTTGAAAAATTTTATTATTTAAGGAAAATACTTTAATTTTGATAAATATATAAATTGATTCGAAAATTCTTGGATCATCTAGATTAGACATGTTCATGAGTATGATCGCATAATTAATTTGTGAAAAAAAATTATAGATCAAATAAGTAATGTCTTTGAAAAAATTAATATGTTTTAAATTTAGATTCGGCCATGAACAAATCTAATCAAGATAATAGAAAATGTGTTGATATGAGAAGTATCACAACCTTAATTAAAGCTTAGATGCTTACTTAATATATATACTTAATAGGCCCAACTGCTGAGATATAGTAATGGAAAAAAATTTTGCATCTTTGCAATAGTTAGAGAGATTCTTAATGTAAATTAAGAATTTATTTGCAGACAGAAAGGAAAGATTACAACCCTTTCCCAATAGATAATCAAAGAGCAGACACAAGCAAGTCAAATGCCTATTCCATATAAGTCTATGAGATAGCTAATTAAACATAAACTATTTATAAACAGCCCTTTCCCAATAGATAATCAAAAAGCAGACACAAGCAAGTCAAATGCCTATTCCATATAAGTCTATGAGACAGCTAATTAAGCCAAATATATATATATATATAGTTGAACTTCTTTATTAGCCACAATGTTTGACACCAAAGAATAATCTAGATATCATTAAATTAGATTATTAGTCAAGTTTTGCACTTGCAAGTAATTTTAATTATATATATATATATACATATGCACACACACGTGTGTTGAATCAATTGATAAGTGAGTTTGAGTTTGCTTTTTTATTTTATTAATTAGAATTCCATTTTTAGAGTCAAATCATTTAATTTAACTCAATTCAACTTAATTTTAATTCAAAAATTAATTAGAGTCAGATATATAAATTTTTTGTTTCTACTTCAAATAATTTTAGATGATATCTTTTGCTAATTATAATACATTTAAATTATATTATTTTCCTTTTTTTTCAAATTAGTGAAGTCTATCTTTCTCTTTTTTTTTTCTTTTATTATAATATGTTCAATTTTTTTTACCGGCACTTTCCTAAATCTCCACTTCATATGCTCAAGCCTATATTAATATCCATTTTTTCATTAATATGATGAGTGAAAACTAAGCCTTAATATTACTTTTAACACTTAAAAAAAATAATATATAGCTTAAGCACACTCAAATGAGTTAGAATGGAAATTTTTTTGTCTTCATTTAAATACGAGATTATCAAGAACAAGAACGGAGGTACATGAGTTTCGGTTTGGGTCACCCAACTAAAAAACAATCGTTGTTAATTTATATAAAAAAAATTTAATCTGATCTACCCAACTCAAGTATTTTATATAGAAAAATTTTCTTAATCCACCTAAACTTAATTTTTTACATAATTTTTTTTTTTGGATCCACCTAAAATTATTTTACTAATTTCGTTCTTGATCAAGAAATTTAAATTTAAAACTTTCTATGTATTTAATTATTAGACTTATAATTTAAAGACTCATTTTTATTTTCCGTTAATAAGAACATGCAATGTCTTCCAATTTGGATGTGGACTTGTAACTAACCATCCATGAAAGTGAGAAACAACCATAAATTGATAGAGCAAAACCTTCCAAAAAAACAAATAAGTAATTGAAGATGAAGATGAAGATGAAGAGATGATGAAGTAACATATATTATGGAAGTTATTTATCCCAAAGAAAGGAGACCATTAGCATTTTAGTAACTTCTGTAATGTTACATGTAAATAAGGTGGGTCCAAGTTACCCTAAAAAAATTAAAGTAAGGCTGGTTAGATCGGATATGTTTGGCCTTTACTTTATCACACGAGAAAAGACAGATTGAAAATATTCCTCCATGCAACACATAATAATATATACATATAATATAATAAAATAAAAAAGCCTTTAAGATAAAAGTATATATATATATATATATTTGTTTTTGAAAAGTAATAAGAATAGTACTATATGTTCATTAAAATAACTCCAATAATAATTGAGTTTATTCTCCACCTAATATTTAATTTTAAAATATAAATTAAAAATTATTATTTGAATAATTATAATTAGTTATTAATGATTGATAATTATAAATTTTAATTTTGAATTTTAAATCATTAAATTTTAAAATAATGATTTAAATATTAAATTAATCATATATGTTAAATTAACAGTTTAAACGTTGCTCATAGAAACTCATCAATTGAATGATATTAAAATTATTTTTAAAATTATTATTTTTTAAATAAATAATTTAAAAATAAAATAATTGAGTAAAAAATAAAAATTTTAACCTATCATTTATGATGTAGTGATTATAACGAAATATAACTATGTTAATATTTTTTTTTTATTCATTTTATTTTTTATATTAATTTATTTATATTTTTTAATATAATTATTTTATAATTATATTTTATTTAAAATAATTATTCTTAATTAATAATCTGACGACACTTATTAAAAACCTGAAATAAATGGCACAGTTGTTGATGAAAGTGAAAGCAATGAGTAGATGTCACAGAAGGGGCAAAGGGAAGACATAAGCAGTGAAACACGGACCTTCCCTAAAGCTCTGTTAAAGGTTTAGGGAATCACAAAAGTTGATTTCATAAAATAAAACTCTCTCTCTCTTCTTCTCTTCTCTGTGCCTCTGCAAGTTTTTTCCATTGTTGTATTACTGTACATGATACATTTGGGACCCTTTTCGAAAGCTTATAGTATTTTATACACTTTGGTCCCACACTAATTATTTAACCTAACCCAATTCCCTCTTATTTAATGTTCTTCTTCTTATTATAAAATTTTGGTGCAGAATCAACGGAGACTTTCATTCTCCAATATATTCCTTATTTAACTTTGTTATTGAATAATAATTAATTAATTCTTGAATAATGTTATTAATTAACTCTTTTTTTTTTTTTATTAAAGAAAGAAAGACATGAGAATTAAAACATAGGTATTTTTATGTAGAGTTTGGCTATGTATGCAAGTGTTATGTAATGAATGTTTATATATTTTTGAATTTAGGAAAGTGTGTTTAATTTAATTATTAATAGTTAATAAAGAGATTTTTACAATTATAATTAATGTTTCATGCGGTGACATCTATATCTCCACATGGCTTCCAGGAATCTAGCTGTTATCAAACTGTTACCTTATTAAAAGGAAATAAAAATTTTAGTTAATTAATTAATTTAAAAATAAAACCCAAAATAAATCAAAATAAGAAAAACATAAAGAGGATTGAGTCCTTTACCTATCAACAATCAATTAGGAATGATAATTTGGGTATCGTCTCGCTTTGCGTATAATAAAATAGATTTTATTTATATCATTTATTAAATAAAATGGAGTAAAATTTTAAATTTGAGTTGAGTTTACATCAAGATGGATAATAATATAATTCGATTTATATATATTATATATTTTTAAAATCTTTATATATTATTTTTTAATTTATAATTTATTTTTTATGTAAAATATAAATTATATTATATAAATATATAAAAAAAATAGATAAAAAAATAAATGAATAATGAGAAATCCGCCCCATTCCCATCGCTGCATTCAACTCTTTTTCTTTTTAATTTTTTTCTTCTCTCACATTCCTTTCTTGCAACTCACTTATTTTTTCAAAAGAACTTTTAATTTTCTTAACAAAAAAGATGATATCTCAAGAGGATATTTTCTATCTTTCTTTTGACCCAAAAAACTATCATTACGTCAATTATTGCTTTACAGTTCAAAGTAAAACACAGTGGGAAACACGTGGCAGGCAGGCATTAGGCAATTCTCTTTTCTCTTACGTACCTACTGCCAACCCAGCATTGAAGTGCCCTTTCGCTTGCTTTAATTCTATTTTCGTACCCTTTTCTTTCTATTTCTGGTGTTTTGCTGTGTTTCTTAATTCCTCTCTCTCTTTGCCCTTTCTTTAAAGTTTTAACCCTCTTTTTTCCAATATATGCATGGGTTTTATGTTTTTATGTTATCAATATATTCAATTATTTACATATAATGCCACTATCTTTCTTAATTATAGTTGCAAAACTCAGGAATTTTACTATAAACATAAAACATATCAGTAATAATTAAGAAATAAAAATTCAACACTAAATCTTTGTTTTTCCATTCTCTCAAATTGGCAGGATTTGTTCTCAAACCTCATTTGGTTTAGCTGTTCGTAATAGCTATTAGCAGTTATTGATAGTTAGTGGCTAATAGCTATTATCTAATAGCCAATTTTTATAGGTGGTAGATAAAATTATTATTAACTGTTAATTTATACTATATTCAATGAACATTAAAGATAAATATTAATAATTATTTTTTATTTAAATATTATTTTTAGATGATAATTTAATTAAAAAAGCAAGATTTTTTTAAAAAAGTTTTGATTTAGAATTTTTATAAATAACAACTATTTGACTATCTAACAGCTACCTAATAGCTAATAATTATCCGTAACCAAATACTATAATGTAACTGTTGGGAATTAAAAAGTTAACAATTATATAAAAAAGTTTTACCAAACATCCACTTAATCCAATTAGGTTTAATAATTATTAACCTTAGTTTAAGAGATTGCTTTTTCATGCTAACTATGAATTAGTAATCGAGTGATCAAGAGCATTGTGGAGTAATATGAATTTAAACCTTACATACTATTATCATAGTTGATGGTATAGACATATTTATATTTTATGATTTCATCAATAATGCACATTTCTTGAGCAAGAAATGTGCATTATTGATGAAATCACAAAATACACATTTCTAACTCTATTATAGATGTTTGATAGTACTATAAATATATTATAGTTCACTTAATATAGTGTTTTTAATTACTCCATCTGTGCTATAATAAATATTTTAATTTCTTTTTTAGCATGTTCCAATTTAATTGTCTCATTTTCTAATTGAAATTATATTTTATCTTAATAATATAATAATACATTTATTTAAAAATATATTGAAAATAGATATAATAATTAAGAGATATAAAATATGAAAGAATTAGAAAGATGAAGATAAATTAAAATAATAAATAAACAAAAGTAATAAATGAATTATAAATATTAAAATAAACAAAAAGAGGAGGTTTATTATGGGAACGAAGAAACTAAAAGTTATTTTTATGTAAAAAAAAAAAAAACAAATTAGAGTAAAATAGGATTAATTGGTTTTATTTGGTGATGATGTATGAGTGTTTTATGCGAGACAGAAGGGACAGTACTTTGATATAAATAGAGGAACAATAAAAGAAGTTCTTCATTGATTGCAGAAAAGAAGAGCTTATGCATTTATACAGAAACATAGCCATCAAAGCTGCCTAATGTTAACTTGAGACACTAACTAGTGGGAGATAAATGGTTAGTGGGTAAACAGCCTTATCACAACTTTTTACCATGTGCCATTCTTTTCTTTTGACTTCAATATATATACATATTTTGGCTATTCTTAACTTTAAGTGATAAATATCTTAAGGAGTCAATGCAAAGAAATAAAAGTGTAGAATAAGTTCAATAAATAAAATATGATAAATTTAAAAACCCTAAAAGGCTAAGATGTTATTTTCTAAAATAATACATACCTAACTTAATTGAATAATATTATAAATTTTTTTTTTTTGCTATAAACAGTTTAAATCATTTAATTAATTAAAAAAATTATAATGAAACATTTTTTAATATTTAAAATTATAAAAATGGTTATCCATTTATTATTTTTGTTATAATCACTTCTCTTTTATGTAACTCGATTGATTTTTGAGTATTTAAAGTAAAAGAGTTAATTATTTGAAAAATTATTTATTTACAGCTTAAAATATTTGAATTTTCAAATTGATATTAATGAAATTAGATGATATTAAAAGTCTATCTTACAAATTTAATGTATACTTAGAGTAGATAAAAATTTTCCCCTCATTCATAGCATATGTAGAACTCATGACTATACAAATTCTTAAAATATGTCGATAGGGTTAGCGGTTATTAAATAGATAAGCAAAAACCACTAATCAATTTTTAGGTTGGAGGTTTGATTCGAACCTCTTTCTTTTTTTTACATAAGTGGTTTTTCTATGGAGCCAAATGTCTTGGGAGGGCGATTATAACCTTCTGAGAAAAAATAAAAATAAATGCATAGTGTTTATTGTACCTTCATGGGATAGATATAACATAAAAGAAAGTTAAAAACCTAAATGATTGTCTCCAAAGTCGAAAAGAGTTGATGAGAATGTCAATCAAAAGAGCCCACCATACTCTCACATTGCAAACACAACTATCACATATCTGGAAATGTTACTAAAAATTAAAGTTAGAAAAAAGATATTGCTACCCTTTAGGCCTTTAACCATCCAATATTTTGGATATATGGAGCACCTCTTCTTCTTCACCCGCCCCCGCCCCCCCCACCCCCCCCCCCCCACACACACACACACCTTTTTTTTTTCTTGTCCAATTGTGTGCAAATTCCAATATTAAGACCAAATAACAGGCACCCCTACTTAGTACATGGTAACTATTTAGCTTAAAAAAGCAAAGAAAAAGAAAAGAAGAAGAAAAAAAAGAACAATAAAAATAATTATTGAAGCATATAGTACTTGAACTAATCTATCTATCATTCCCCTAATCTCTTCCATCCTCATTTGTTAAGCGTTTGAAATAGTAAAATCCAATATTGTGTATTCCCCTATAAATAAATTTGACCCTTTGATTTGGGTGATTCTTTGAACTTGAATGAGCTTTATCTTGCTTGCTTTCATAAGAGGGTATTCAAAATTTGAAATTTCTAGTTATCCTTTTAAAATGAATATTTTTTTCATAATATTTTTGGATCAATTTTTTTAATTTTATCCAGATTAGATTTTAGATTTTTTTTATCTGAATAAGTCTTAAGTACACTCTATGCCCATCTATACATAATGCATACAAGAATTATTTCTTAAATATTGATATTCGAAAATAAACTCTTTTTGCTTTATAATATTTTTTATTATAGAATTAAAATCTGGCGATCCTTTGAAAATTAGGATGTCGAGTTATTTATAATGACTAAAATAACTCCTCAAATATGGATCATACAGTCAAGCTTAAAACAAATCAAATTACTTCAGACAGCGGGTCTCAAGATATCCATATTATCAAGCCCATTTAACTAGCTACAATAAGGTCCCAAGGATTCATAAACAGGTCACCACATGTCTCGTCTCCACAATCATCTAAACACAGACACCTAGCTTTGCCAACAGATGATCTTACTTAGCTTACAAGAGAAATCATCTCCGACAACAAGCTTCTTTGACATGTAATCTTTGCCACCTCTAAAAAATAAAATCCAGTTATCCCAATACAAGGCTCTGTAATCAACGAAACAATCTCATCGTTACTTTATCCAGCTATTGAATGATGTAAGCCTAACTTATCAACTCACATGTAACCATGCAACTCACTTTCAACATCTCTATTTTAAGGGGACTTTTTGATAGCCTTTGTGCCCAAAAGACCTTGCCTAAAGAGTAGTCTCTTGGTCATCTACTGGGAGGTTGACCTCTTCTCTTTCAACTAGCCACTCTTCAGAGACCAATGTCAAGACCTTTATTCTTCATAGAGAAAATGTCATAACGAGAGTCATCGCAAAACCTCTCACTAAAACATTTAAGAAAGTAGTGATATCATTTCTAAGCCTAATCACTTCCCGAGCTTTTAGTTTCGTATATACAATCACACTAACTTAAGTATTGAAGGGTCGGCACAAAGCTATAGGATTTGCGTGCCTCCTAATATTTTCTTACTTTTTGTCTTTGTCATACAGGTTGAGGTCTAACATCAACACAAAAGCCTAACTCCAACTCCTTCCAATGTCTTGGTCTAGCACCTTCTCTTACAAGGTCCAACACCTTCCAACAAATAGGATCCAACACCTTTAGCTCAACTTATCTACGCCCCCACGAAGATCCACTATCTCTTATACTCATAAGGGTCACAAATCTTCTTCATCTAATCCCTTATCAATCCGGATCCAACACTCGTCAAGTTTAGGTCTAGCGACCGACACTCTTGTCTCAATTGATGGATGGTCTATGGGTCCAAGACTCTACTAAGAAAAAAAAAACCCTATTAGTTATATTTGTTACATATTGAATGTAATGAAACCATAAATAATTTGATGAAAGGAAGACTCAAACTTAAAAAATTTTAATTCACGAAAAAAAAAACACTTAAAAAACTTTATTGTTAAGCCTATAAATAGTGGCAGTGACATAAAGGTGAATAAAGTGGTATAGGGAGTGAAGGTCATGGAGGAATAGTGGTTCTAGTACTAAAATTAATTGCTAAAGCAAAATAATCATCCTTAAATAAATTTTAGTATATAAAGGACATTATTTCAACTAAAATAATTAATTATAATTAATTTTTATTGTTGGAATTTATTCATAGTGAGCCTTACTATCAAGTTAGGTACTATTATTTTTTATTTTTATTTTTAGGTGGTAGTTAGTACTAATTTACAACACATTATAACTTCACATATAAATTAAATATGTAATGTACAATTTTAATTACCTCCTATAAACATAATGTAAAGGTAAGAACAACGTCATGTTCACAAACATAATCTTAATTTTTAGGCTGGTGAATATATAACATTTTAAAATGGAAATTATCCCTATACAAAAATTGAAAAAAAATGGAGTTCTTATGTTTATAAAAATAAATTTTATTAAGGCTTTTATAATTAATTGGTTGTCGAAATTACATAGAAAAATAAGATTTTTATAATTATATTTTATAACTTAGTATCTAATATTTTTCAAATAGTTTAAACATTAAACATGATTATTATAAATAAATTTTCTGGTATTAATATTTAGATGTTTATGATTTGATTTTTTTTTTCTAAATTTAACTTTAAGTGCAACGAAATCAATCAATCAGGAAAAAAAATGCAAATTGCTTTCTCGATTTGATAAAAAAACATTAGAACAAATAATTAGCATGAATATTAATTAAAAAATAAATTATTTTGATTTAATTTGTATATTGTGGTTACTTTTCCATTTGTTTCAAGCTTTTTATCTAAATTCCAAGGTGTAGAATATGCTTAAAAGCATTATAACCCCACAAATACCATAGAATTAAATTTTGAAATGGTAGAGTTAGAGTATGCTTTGTCAACTGTTGGCCAAGCTCTTTATGATTTGATCATTGTTCTAAACTCTTTGGTAAAGATATCCAAATAAAGGCTAGCTATCATACAATTCAATGACACCCTTCTCAAAATTAATAAGCCCTACCTTTCATAAAATTTAATGATAATATTTTTAAAATCGAATCCGACCAATTGATAAATAGAAATTTATATTCGAATTTTTTTGTAAATAATTATTTTTAATAAATATTCACTAATTTTTAATTAAGTTAGATTGATATATATTTTCTGATAATACTTCATTATAACTACAAATTTTTAATAAGTTATTTTATGTATATTGCATATTAATTAGGTTTTTCTATACAGTAATTGGGAATTGAGAATTTTAGTCTGCCCCTAGAAGAAGGAAATTAAAAACCCTTATGTAAAACATTGATCCATGTATAATTGATGAAATTGGACTAAACCTTGCAACCATAAGGAATATACAGTGAATGTCTTTAATGTGAAATATATTTCATCTACATGAAAACCCTATCACCAATCATGTTATCCTACAAGAGACAAACAAGGGTGATTGAAAGCTAAAAGTCATGGCCAAAAACAAAATATAAAAATATAATTAAATTTCTTATTTAATAGCATTAATTAATTCAATGTAGGAAAATTGGTGGTTGTGATGTGTCACTCTCAAAATCTATAAGGGAAAGTATTTTTCTTTTTTTCCCCACTTAAACCCTAAGATAAATGCAATTGTGAAAGTTTACATGAAATCATTAATTCCTAGATGCTTAATTTTGATTTGGATACTTCAACTAACTAAAAAGCCTAGCTACTCTAAATAAACAAATTTGTAATTTTCAATGTATAAAAATTAAATTAGAATATTCATACAATTTTGGTGTATTAACCAAATTTGTTATAATTTTCACACTTTTGCATTAATTTTTGTCTACAATCCATCAAAGGCAGGATATTTTTGCAAAAAGAAAATATTTTTCTTAATAATATTATTCTCATATAATTAGAAATGAGGTTTTGTTTCTAGGTTTTCTTTGTACGTTGAAAAGAAATTTATTATATAGTTATCAGTACTACTGTTTGTTTACTTATCAATTAGTATGGTGAGTCTGACAACTAATAGAGCTAAAGAATTTTTTTTTTAGGATAAAGAAAGGAGAATTGGAAGTTAAATCTAAATCTATTATCCAAATAATGTATATATATATAAACTACAATTAAGTGCGTAAGAAAAATATTTTTTAATTATGCATTATTTTCTGTTTTTTAGATTTTATTTTCAACATTGAAATAGGGCATAAATGAGTCAAGACATTCGTGAGCGGCTCGGTATTCAATTCAATAAAAGCTCGTTCACGGTTCAGTTCATTTTATAAATGAGTTAAGTTTGAACTTTATTTTAAAACTCAATAAATAAATAAGCCGAATTTGAATAAAGTTAAATTCAACTCGATTAAATTCGTGAATAGTTTTATTATAAACTCATGAATATGCTCTTGTACAGGCTCAGGAACAACTAGATTAATAGGTTTGCGAATAACTCGATTATTATTATTGGGCTAATAATTTTAACACTCTAAAAATATATAAATGAGTTAAGTTTTGTAACACTCCAGAAGACTGTATAGTAGACTCTACGGATGTAAGTAGATAATAGCAATAGATAAGAAGTTAATAGAAGAATAAATGAATCAAATTAATTTAAAGAGGTATAAAGAGAATATTGAAGGATAATTTTTATAAAAGAATTTTAAGGACGATAATAGATGATTTAGGGTTGGCATTCACAAGTCTTATCTAATTTAAGTATTAATGGTAATGAATTTTTATAATATTTTTAAGAAATTATTTACTAAAATTTATTAAGGATATCTTAAATTAGGATCGTTAATTATTAAGGAAAAATAATTTGAGAATTTATATGAAGTTAGAAAGGCAAATGGATAATGATGAAAAAAAACTAATAAAAAAATCATATTTTGAGGTAATTATCGGTTCTTGATTTTTAAGAAATTTTCGATAATTAATTTGTTCAAATTTCTTTTACTTGATTTAATTTAGATTGATTATGATACAATTAAAAATAAGATGGAAGTGAATATAATATTAAAAATGATTGAAAATGGATATAAAATAGAAGAGAAATTAAGGAAACATAAATTTTCAATTTACAGAGTTTTGCCGAAATGAGTTCGGTATAAAAATTATTTAGCTATAGAGGTTGAGTTATTAAGTTGAATTGAGGTATAATAGAAAATTGTCATGACCCATTTCCGGATCGCGACGGTCCTAGGGCACGGGAGATGCTAATAGCGATCGGCACCCGTAGAACCCAATATCACATGCACAATCTATAAACTACAATATATTATCCATTTTAATTAATTACCATCCATTATATTATTTTGTAATTCATTCTGTCAATTTCTACAATTTGCTATAACAATCCATATCTCATATCAATATAAACATCATATATCATCAATATCATATATACAAGTTCATTTCCTAGCTAACCCATACATACCCCATGGAGCAACTAGATTATGAACATCAAAATAATAATACAAAATCAGAAAATATACATCAGTAATGCTGGCAGAAATCTTCGAATAATATATGACAGGATTCTGCACTCTACTCCTCTCCTGAAATGGGTAAACCAAGAAAAGGTGAGTATATAAGATACTCAGTGAATCTATATGCATCACAAAGCAAATGAGATAGAACAATGGTATATATATGATAAAGGAACAATGGGATAGTGTCAATCATATTAGTTTATAGAATTAGTAACAGAAATCGATAAGAATATCAATGGTCATATCAAGTCATGCAATCATATGGTAAGACAAATATAGGGCTCTAAAACACGTAGACTATGTGTAATCACACAATCGATCACATATCAAGTAGGTATAAGACTGATTAGGTCCTATGGCTGGGACCAATAATTCTTCCCAGCTAGGGCATTAATATCAATGTGCACATTGTCGACAATATATACCCACTACCCTATCGGAGCGGCAGCTCTGTCAAACTATATTTAGGTCAATATAAATAAGTAACACATCAATAGACACCATTATGCAATAATGGCCTCATCACTATCAATAAACTCAATATATTTCAAATCAAATAGTATTTGAATCAAAGGAATTTTAAGATACAATATATAAGTAAAGATAAAGGTTATGGTAAATAACAAACGTATGGAACAAAGGTTGGTTCAACAAAGAAAATCGGTAGGCCAATTGACATGCCAACGTCGCTGGCAACAATGACATTCAAATGGCAGGCCTATGGAATACAAAGCAATAGGCCAAAGGCAAATGAACAAGGTATTTTATCAAACACATGGTGGGCATACAATGACAAGCCAATAGGTTAGGTTATAGTATAAAATTGACTTGCCCAATTCAACCAGCATCAAGCTACATTATCAACAATGACATAGGCATCAAGGAAACAATATTAAACATTATCAAATGAGGTCAAATTAGCTATAGAAATCATGAAGAAAACAACCAAAATACAAGGCAAGTGAATAATAATAGGGTTTCGGCCAAAGTGACATTTCCAAGATAGGTTTCAAATTCCAATTTCAACATAACATACATGTTAAAGGATGCATAATAGACTCACCTAAGCTTTCAAATAGCTTTGAAAACTAGCTTTTCACCTAAATTCTCCAATTGAGCTATATAGCACACCTTTGATAAAATTTAAGTTCTACATCAAACAAACCATCAATTAGTTGCCTATTTACATCCAATTGACATATTCTAACATCAATTAATAAAATCTAACACTAAATCATCAAACCCTTTCTTACAACTTCAAATAAGATAGGTAAAATTAGGCATTCCTATCAATTAGCATCAATTGATGCAATTAACTACCAAACCCATCAAATTCAACCTAATTAACATCTAATTGAACCATAAAATCAAACAAATAAGTTGGTTACCTTGAATGAGTGATTCCACCCGAAATATTTCCTTCCAATTTCCTTGAATTCTTTTGTGTTTTAAAGAAAATTAATGGTGGAAAATGATAAAACACTAATCAAACCCCATTTTTCTATGAATTTTTCTAAGGAATTTGATGAAGAAATGAAGAAGAATTGAGGAAGAAGAGGGGAAGAGTGGTTCAGCCACTTTGAAGAAGAAGAAGAAGAAGAAGAAGAAGAAGAAGAAGAAGAAGAAGAAGTTGCCAATTTGTTCTAAGTGTTGAAATAAATAGAAAAATCCATTTGGCAAATTACAACTAATTCCTCCAACTTTCATACATCACACTTCGGTCCAAATTTTTTTGTAATTTATTCTGTCAATTCTGTCAGGATTTAGAATTTAAAGTGGGGAGTAAATAAGCTTATTTTAATTTATAATTATTTATATAAATGGTTATAGAGTCATTCTATAACTCCGACGGACACATTTTCACTATTCAACTTTCATTTATTTACAATTTTACTATTGGTTACTTTTTCAGTGCTTCTAAATGATTTTCACTTCTTTCTTTTTACCAAAATTACACATGCATTATGGTGATCTTTTACCCCCAGGTCAAATTTAAAAATTGTTCTGTTGATCGGACTGCTAATTTCTCGGCAGTGTTCCCGATACCGCTACTTTTCAGAAAAGTAACAAGTTCGCTTTCTAACTATGTCTCTAAAATTATTTCCCATCATTTTAAGACTTATGAACCATATATTGAGAACTAAATCATGCATATGAGTTAGGAATTTATAGGGTATTACAGGAACTTCCTTCTCTCTTTTTGGATTGTCCACTAAATCCCCCTTTTCTTTTTTGTTCTCTCATTGCCCTTTCTTCTTTATACTTCTCTTCCATTTTATTGGCTTTGTCAATAATTGTCATCAGTGAAGTGAATTTCATAGATAACAGGGTATTATGCAGTGATGCATGCAATCCCCTTCTGAATATGCTAATAAGATCATCTTCTGTAGGTGCTATTATGGTAGCATGTATGCTTAATTGAATAAATTCATCTGCATATTCTTCCAGAATTTTGTTGCCTTGCTCTAGCTGTCCAAACTAAATAATATTTCTGGTTTTCACACCCTCTGTAAGAAATTCATCTAATAACGCCTGTCTGAACTGGGCTTAGGTAGGAGGATGATCATTGTACAATTGAGGTTTTATATGTATGGAAAACCAAGTCCATGCTTTCTCTTTTAACAATAAACCCACCAACTAAACAGTCCGCGTATTAGAACACGACAACCTCCTCATAACTTTCTCAATCTGCTTTAGAAAATCTATAGGTTCTTCTTGTCTATCACCTTTAAATTATAGTAAATTCAGTTTCATAAAATTAAACATGCTTACTCCGCATTCATCTATAATTCGGTGGCCCTCTTAAACAACAGGCTCACCAGGAACAACTATAGGTGGTGCTGGTGGAGTAGGTACTGCTAGTGGAATTGCTAGTGCAGTAGGGGTGGCACTGCTGGTTGTGTTAGTAGCAATATTTCCTGTTTTTCTATTCTCAATTCATGTAATTCACGATATAGATCAAACATTCCTTGCATAATCTCCACTCTCCAGGGATTTTTATCCTCTGTCCTCCATCCGGATCGAGGAGATTCTTCTATTTCATCCCAAACCAGAGACTCATTAGAGGCCACCTCTGCCTCTCTGCTAGCTTTCCTTTCTCTATCACGTTATGGTTCTATAGCGCGTTCTTGCTCCCTCTCAGACATTTTTTCCACTATAAGAAACAAATGCAACAATTTAGTATAGTACAATATCGCATAATACATATATACTTGACGAATATAATAAAAGATGAAACAAGAATTTCTATACTCCATAGTTTACTTATGTCCTACTAACACTGTATCTATATACTATTCATATAAACCTACACTCTGATAGCACCTCTGTCACGTCCCAGAATTGGAATATGACGGTCTTAGGATGTAGGAATAACCAATGGCTATCGACACCTGTAGAACCTCTAACATCTCCAATTATCTATTATTGTTACTTAATTGATTGCTTTTTGTTTTGTACTCTGTAATTCAGTTACTGTTCTATCTCATTAACCATGCAACAAATATAATTTATTTGTATATATATATTATACATTAAGTTTATACATACAACTATAACCAGACACAAACCCATGGAGCTACTAAAATATTACACCAAAGGCAAAGTACAAATATTTATACTGCAAAAATTAGTCTGCTGGTTCCACAGAAGGAGAAGACCTGTAACCTACTTTCTACTCCTGACCTGAAAAATATTAAACCACTACAGAGTGAGTATAAAAATATTTAGTGATCTCAATATACATCACATTACATTAAGGTTGGCTATTCATCAAGAAAATGAGATAAGCAAATATTAGGCATCAGATTTTGCACACCAGTTAACATATGAAGAAAAATTAGATAATAGTACAAATCAATATTAAATAGGCAGGTCACAGATATGTAAGTCCTGTAGAAATGACAGATAATGGGCCTTAACACATATAACATGATATAATCCATATGTAAATTACATAAGGCAGGCCAAGCCTTATGACTAGGACAATAATCTTTCCCAGTTAGGGTCCATAGTATTCATTTAGCATAATACCGACGGTACTCATCCACTACCCTGTCAGTAAGGTAGCTCTGTCAAATCAACATATGATAAGGTAAAAGGAACATTAATCAAGGCAGTTAATCAATAGGAATAGATAAAGAACAATGTACTCATCAGTGGATATATAAGTTACTTATTGCCTAATCGGTGTCATCAATCAATCATATATAAGCAATGGAAGCAATGTTTAGTATAACAATTGATATATCATTCAAGTAAGGGTTGGATACAAAAGTGGTCAATCAATGTCAGTTATGCTGGCACAATTAGCTAGCCAATATTGCTGGCGACGATGGCATTGGCTTGGTAGGCCTATGAAAGATTCATTGTGGCATTTTGTTGAACACTTGGTGTGTAACTTTCCAACAACATTTTGGTAGGGTTTTGATGGAATTTCAACATTACCCAAATAACAATCAATAAGTTCACAATATGGATAATTCAACAAATAATTCAAGTCTAATAAATAACCATACAAAATGGATCAATATAGGCTTGGAAAATCAAAGGAAATTAAAGCAAAAAATTCAAAGGATGAAGGCATATATGGTTCGACCAAAATGAATTTTTCAGAAATGGTTTCTATAATTCATTCTATCACTTTAGACATGTAAAATGATGTATATCAAACTCATATAAACCTTCAAATTACCAAAATTAAGCTTGAATCTTCAACTTTCTTCAAAGGAGACAAAATTGGCAATCATGCTCATTCTTTGATTCTACACCAAAACTATCACCAATTTAGCTTCTAATGGATACAATTAAACATAATCTAACTTAATTATAGATTATGGAAGCTTAATTTAGGATTTGGTTATTTACATAACCTAATTAGGGTTTGAGATTTGGGTTTTATATCAAATTGAACAAATTGATGCAATCAATTGCTAAATTACTTAATTCAACATCTAAAATATCTAATTAATTTAAAAGAATAAAGAAAAATCCAAGTTACCTTAAGTTGAGTATGTGGCCGAAATCTTCAAGTTGTGATTCTTAGATTTCCTTTGATTCTTTTAGTGAAAATTGGATGAAACTAGGTTAATCAAGATTGAAAATCAAGTTTTCTATGGTTTTTCTTTGGAAAATGGCATGAAAAATGGATGGATAATTGGCTAGGTGGTTCGGCCAAGCTTGGGAGAAGATGAAGATGGAGATAATGAATGGAAAAATGGATAAGTATTGCTTATGTAGGTGGCAAGTTTTGAAAATTAGGTTTTCCACCCCAAAACTTTCATTATTTATACTTTTGGCCTTAAAGTTTTATGTAACTAATTTTGTAAATTTTATTCAGTTTCATATATCATTGTAAGGAGTGAATAAGCTTATTTTAAGCTGTAGTTTAATATTATACTACTTTTGAAAAAATTCTGGATCCTAGACAGGTGGTTTCCCAAATGCTAAAGTTCCAATTATTTCTGATTTTTCCATTCAATTGGTTTTTCATCATTCTTAACACTTTTTCATACTTTCTTTATATCAATAACTATCATTATTCTTGATGTCTCATTACCCATGTGTCTGATAAAAGTAACTTTAAATTTGATATTGCACTAATTCCTTAGACTGTATAATTATTATCGTTGTTACCAGTCCGGTACTTAAGAAAACTACCTAGTAACTTAATCAAAATTCTAGGTTATTACACCGGGTCATGACACACCATAAATTATCTATGAAAGGATTAGAACTCAAATCTCTTTAGAGCATCACAAATTGCTTCATAAAATGGGATGAAGCAAAAACCCATCTAAAGATGGTTTGCCCCTTCATCAACTACCAATCAGGAGAAAAATCAAATAGCATCTAACTGGTCGAATGATCGAAGGAACAATCAAAAAGGAGGTAAAAAAGTTATCATCCATTGATCTCTTCATCAATTTCCAATCAACGAGACAAACAAAAGATGTTCAAATCATCCATGATATCTTTAACCAATTGTTGGGACTATCAAAATAAAAGGTGTTCCATAGCTCATTGCACTTTGGATAATTGAATCCGTAATAAGGGGCAACAATCTCAAAATGATCCTGACATCCTTAAGAAGATTCTTGGTAGACTAAAAAGATTGATGGAGCTCAAAGTAAAGTAACAATGGTCCAATTTATGGTGGGTGACTTTTAAAAATGTCAAATTTCATTGATTCAATGTTGTCAAAAAAAAAAAAAAAAGAAAAAGAAAAAGAAAAAAAGAACAAGGAAAAAGGAAGAAGAAAAACTAAAAAAAAAAAAGGAAGAAAAGAAAAAAGAAAAAATGCTACCTAAGTTGAAAACCCAAAAGGGTGACTTAGGTATTAGTCAAGGAAAGCTCATCGAGTTGAAAACTCAAAAGGGCAGCTTGAACATAAATTAGTTCAAATTTGGATTTCAAAGTCAAGTGCCATCATTCAAAAGTTCAAATCCATTTGTCTTTTTCAATAAAAGCACGATAGTTTGTTGTATTCAAATAACAAGAGTTCAAACACATCAATCTCATTTGTACTATCTCACTAAGTAATACATAGTCAAGTTCATTACAATTGAAAGTTTATCCATTTTTGTGTCAAATTTTTAAAAGGGGAGTCAAGCAACTTTACCTCTCTTCATAGTCATTCCTTGAGTCAAGTGCTCAATTACCAAATCAAATAGTTTTTCTTCATTCAAGTCATCATCCCATGTTCTAGTTTTATTAAATTTAATTGACAAAGCGTCAGCCTAAAGTCATTGCCCCATGAGTCAGTCTCGTTAAGTCTAACCGACAAAGTATCACCCTAAGAGTCTTTTCAATATCAGACATTATGAATAGCTCCACTTTCTTCTTCTTCTTCTTCATAAATAATACTACAACAACAAACTTATAAAACCTCCTGAAACTAATAATATTTCCTTAAAAAAAAGCTCGTTAAATTGAAAATCCAAAAGCGCAGCTTAGTCAAAAAGTAATGCAAAAAGAAAACAAGATTAGTGAGTTGAAAACCCAAAAGGGCGGCTCAGTCGAAAATTAGTCCAAGCGAAAAAGGAAAATCAAAAAGAGAAAGCAGAAAAATAGAAAAAAGCAGAAAGTAGAGAGAGTAAACAAACAAATAGCTAGAAAATAAGAAAGTAGACAACCAGTAAGCAGAAAAGCAGAAAAATTATCCAAAGGGAGAATCATTTTATTACCTGAAGGATAATCGAGCTAACTGACTAAATTCCCTTAGTCCTACAATAACTATCCAAGCTAGGTCATAGCCCAAAATGACACTAGCAATAGAAAAAAACTTATCCCATATAGTCAACCAACTTTAGGCCAAATCTGACCATGGAATTACATGAGTTGATATGATAGGACCAATCAAACTCCTGGACAAATATGACCGTGGCCTTAGCTGAACCGATTTGTTTGGACCAACTAAACTCTAAGCCAAATTTGACTATGGCCTTACTTGAAAAAATTTGACAAAACTAACCAAACTCCAGGCCAAATATGACCATTAGCCTTACCATAGTTGACCTCAGTCGATCTAACATGACTAACTAAACTACAGGCCAAATCTGACTATAGCCTCCTAATAGTAGTTTGGACTAATATGATAAGACCAATCAAGCTCAAGTCCAAACCTGACCATAGCCTTCTAAAAATAACCTTTAGTGTTTCAACCAATCAACCTCAAGACTAAACCTAACTATAGCTTTCCAAAAATAACTTTTAGGCAATATTTGACCTCAACCTTCCAAGTTAGTCTTTAAACCTACACTAAGCATGACATCATGTTCAATCCTACATATCCAAACTGAATGTGGCTTCAACCAGCAGCATTGTTAAAACCTTACCAATCCATTATCAAATGCCCTATGAATAAACAAGCCAAGGCCATACAAAATGCCAAAATCCCTCTGACTGTCAAAGTAACAAAGTTATCTTCCTTTTAAAGCATCGTCTCACACTTAAGAAAGCCCAAGTCAAAATAACCTCATCCATTATACCAAATTCTAAGCCAAGGCCAAACAGAATGCCAAGATCCTTTTGATTGTGAAAATGACCAAGTCATCATTTGCCCAAAAGTGGGGCATCTTACTAAAACTTTATCAATTATCTGACATTTTTCATAAATTATCACTATAAAACCTTAGTGTTTATGTCAATCTTTCACTGGTTCAATGTATCCAGTCTATAAAAACATTCATAATTTTTGCATGCCTAGACTACACATAAGATGCACTTCATACTAGACTCACACAGTAAATCAGAACTTAACAGACCCTTTTAGGGTAGATTCAAATTTCATATCTTTTATGCCTAGGTCATAGTTGGCATCAACATCAACCTAGAGTAGAAACTAGGTTTTTCTTTTCCAAAATCGACCATCCTAAGATTACCTTAGGTTTTGCATTAGAATAACATTATTATCAGCCTAACATAGAATTAGGACCTCATTTTGAGACCTATAACAGGGTTAGGTTTCTCATTTTCTAAAGTCAACTATCCTAAGATTAGGATTCAAATTTCCATTTAGCATCAGCATAAACATATAACAGAGTTACGTTTCCCATTTCTAAAATTAACCATCCTGGGGCATCCTTAGGATTTATACTTTCCAACCTATAGCAAATTAGGTTTCCCATTTCTAAAGTCAACCATCTTAAGTCATCCTTAGGATTTATACTTTTCAACATATAGCAGAGTTAGGTTTTTCTTTTCCAAAATCAACCATCCTAGGGCATCCTTAGGATTCAAATATTAGATATAGTATAATACCTTCTCTAAGGGCAGGCTTGTAAGTTTTTTTTAGATCTAAAGGCATATTTAGGAGTTTTTCCTTCCAAAGGGTAACCTTAGGAGCTTTTCATATCCTTCATAGGATAGTCTTAGGATTCCTCTTTAAGGGTAGCCTTAGGAGCTTTTCAGACGTTCATAAAATAGCCTTAGGATATCTCTCTATCCTTAGGAGTTTTTTCAGAGCTTCCTAAAATAGCCTTAGGATACATCTTAAGGGCAGCCTTAGGAGTTTTTTCAGACCTTCCTAAGATAGCCATAGGATACCTCCCTTAGGGAAACCTTAAGAGCTTTTTCAAACCTTCCTAAGATAGCCTTAGGATACATCCCTAAGGGCAGCCTTAGGAGCTTTTCAAACCTTCCTAAGATAGCTTTAGAATACCTCCCTAAGGGAAGCCTTAGGAGCTTTTCAAACCTTCCTAAGATAGCCTTAGGATACCTTTCTAAGGACAGTCTTAGAAGCTTTTCATAATTTCCTAGGATAGCTTCACGATCCATTTGCCCAATATGAATGTGATAGCTTATGTTTACTATCATCATGATTACTTTTCAGGAAAAGTAACCATGATGAGGGGCAGCTATAAACACGTATTTTTGCACCTCTGGAAATTTTAAAAATAAAAAAGGGGATAAAATGTACAAAGAACAAAAGTGGCCTGGCGGTAAGTAACATATCAAAGCTACAATAGGTTTTGGGTTCCAATCGCTACATCTTCCTCTTTTTATCAAATTTTTACAACATTTTTAACTCTACATCCCACATTTGAATTATATAAATTCAGCACCTAAAAATCCAACTATAAAATCCCTTTCATCAATCCCACATCTGAAAAATTCAAAGTGGGAGCTTAGAATTTCCATTTTAAATATGGAGGCTCCAACTAAGTTTTAAACCACACCTAAATAGTTAAGTTAAATTTTTCTTAACTGACTCTCCTTCTCCCTCTTTGTAATATCCTATAAAAGCATAACATATTTTTATGAATAAAGTTCTCAGTATGTGGTTTAAAATTATTGAAATGATTAAAGATAATTTTGAAAACTTAGAGCGAAAACAAGATACTTTTTCAAAAATTATCGGTACCAATATCGCTACCGCAAAAATAGCAGTACGGTCGACAGATGAATTTTTTATTTTGACTAGAGGGTAAATGATTATGTATATTCATGTGTAAATACAGTAAAAAAAGAGGTGAAAAATATTTAAGAACATTGATAAAGTAAGCAATGGCAAAACAGTAAATAAAGGGAACTTTAGGGGTACAGTGAAATTTCGATAGTTTGAGTTTCAGAATGATTTTGAAACCATTTTCATTAATAATTATTAATAAAAATAAGATGTTTGAATATCCACTTTGAAATCCAAATCCCGACGGAATTGTCAGAATAAATAACCGAATGAAAATATGGCAAAAGCACAATTTAAGGAAAGTTAAAGGACCAAAAGGAAATTTGCCAAATGTGACTTACTATATAAGCCACACTTAGCAAATTTTTGCCCATTTTCTCTTCTTCCATCCGTAGCCTTTGTTCTTCATTTTCCAATTGATTTTCTTCCATTTTGTTAAGGAAAATTGTTGGAAACTTGAAATAAACTACAAATTATCCATCCTCCATCCATAGGAATCAAGAAAATTCCAAGGAAAATCAACTTTAGGATTTCATCCATTTCAAGTATTTGAGGTAAAATGTTGTTTTGGTTGATTTTATGGTTTATTTAGGGTTATTTAATGTTAGTTAGATTGGGTAATTGGTTTAATTGTATTAATTGTTGCATATTGTATTTTTGCCCAATTTTCAAACCCTAAACCAAGTTGTATGAAGTGATTTTGTGCAAATAGATTAGGATGTGTAAATTGAGTATACAATAAGTCAATTGGAAGTGAATTGATGATTAATTGATGGTTAAATTGTTGTAGAAAATTCGATTGAGGAAAATTGTCGATTTTGCCTACTTTGAGGAATTTGAAGAATTTGGTGGCAAAGAATTTTGCTTGGTAATTTGGAGTGCTAGGTGAGTCTTTTATACATCATATGTTACGCTTAATTTGTTAAAATGCAAATTGGAAACTATATGTGAAAACCCCAAAGTGGCCGAACCACTTTAAGGCAAATTTGCTTAGTTTTGTTCTTGTTTTTCCTATGGCTTTTGCATGCCAAATTGATCCAATTGATCATGTTTATTGAGTTGTATATAATGCCTATGGAATTGCTTACATTGTGTATTATTGTTGATAACTAGGGCAATATCAATGTTACACCAAAACTATGCCAAAATATCTATTGAATGTTGCACACAATATGTTCGATAAAATGCCTAACTCAAAAATCCATAGGCCAACCATTTGAATGCCATCGTTGTCACCGATAATGGCATGCCAATTACATCAACCTTTTGGCCGTAAATGACCAACTTATGTTTGTTCCCATTATTGGTTGCTAGATCTTTGGTCATTATATAATCGATTATTATTGATGTCTTATTGACTCTATTGCTCATTCAATTGATTGATGATGAGTTATTGATACTTACAGATGCCATTATTTTGAAATGGTGTCTATTGATGTGTTTATTGATTCTATTGATTCCGAGATGATTTGACAGAGCTGTTGCCTCGACAGGGTAGTGAGTACACACTGTCGGCTTTGTGTACAATGTATTGTTTGATACCCTGTACTAGGAAGGGATGTCCTAGTCATAAGATCCGATCCGTCTTATGTTTATTTATATGAGTGATTTGTGCTTGACACATTTCTATACGTTTTCTGGCTCTATATCTGTCATTTCCATCTTATCCATGTGATATATTTCCATTGATGTGATTGTTTACTTATAGTTATATCCTATACTTGATTCTGTATTACAGATATTCCGAGCAGATTGATTTATTTACTTCATCTACCTATTGCTTATTGATATCCCATTTCTTATTTTATTGGTCAAGGCATATTAGATTCACTGAGTATCATATATACTCACCCTTTCACTGTTTACCCTCTCAGGTGCAAAGTAGGAGGGAGATATCCCAGCACTTTTGACTCTCTGTGGATTCTGCAGTGTTATAGCAATGTAATTATATTTAAACACCGAATATTTTGTATGTTCATATCCTAGCTGCTCCATGGGTTATGTATGGTATAGTTAGTGTATGAACATGTATGTATGGGAATATTGGAGATTATTAATGATACAATTATGGTATTTATAGAAAGTTACAGAATAAATGACAGAGTGACAGAATGGATAGTGCATATGTGTTGTGTATAGTTATATACTATTATGTGATTGATGATGGATATAGATATTTCTGCTGCAATATTGTTATTGTATTGATGAGGATGAAAAGTATCAATGACCTGTCATCGGCATTGGCTGCAGCCAAAAGTATTGATGACTACGCAGAAGTAGTTCAGAAGAGAAAATATACCCCTTTTGGGAATGCGGATGCGAGACAAAACAAGTGGCCAAGGAAGTTTAATAGTGAAGGCCCGAGGCCAAGGTTCCAATTTAACGGATTTGATAGGAGAAATGTTAGCTCAGGTGGGGCTGACAACAGAGTTGCGAATGGGGGAAGTGGAGACAAGAAAGGTCTGAATTTTCGAGAAGGAAATGGGGGGTCCAGGACCTCCAAAACATTCAGCTCTTTTACTCCCATTTCACGGAGCTTAAAATGTTTCCTATGTCGAGGACCTCATAAAGTGGGGGAGTGTCCCAACAAAGCAGTGCTGAATGCCATAAGAACCCTTCAGGAGGAAGGATACGAATCAGAAGAAGCAAAAGAGCTTGATTCGGAGAAAAATGATTCGTCAATAATGGGGGCAATGCGATTTCTGGGGGCTCTGGAAAGGCAAATGGATCGGTCAAAAGAACAGAAAGAGAAAGGGCTTTTGTATGTTGACATTGTGATAAATGGAAAATTGGCTAGAGCTCTGGTAGACACGGGAGCTACGGATAATTTTATAGCGGATACTGAGGCACCT